>JAWQFJ010016327.1:0-27580 GCA_034096865.1 Theodoxus fluviatilis | reverse complement strand
GCTTCCTATGTCTTGAATTAACAGCTTTGTGTTGCATGACCTTGGATGACCTTGACCTTGGGTCAAGGTCACATGTATTTTGGTAGGAAAAATGTGTAAAGCATTTCTTAGTGTATGATGTCATTGGTAGGTTTAGTTGTTTGACCTTGACCTTGAAGGTCACCTGAAGGTCAAGGTCATATAAAGGTCAAGGTCAAGCAGGTGAGTGGTTATGGGCTTTGCCCTTCTTGGTTAACAGTTGTGCAAGATACAAGGTTTTCCCAGGAACAATTGTTTTTAATCTTTGGAGGTTATCTGTTATCACTTTTGAAATTACAATATTACAGAAATGTTTTTTTGTATCCCCCCATTTTAGGAGACCAGCATGTTGCTGCAAGCCAGCATAGGCAGTCTGCACTCAGACTGCTATCAGATGCTCAATGAGCTTGCAACATCAGGCTGGCTAGCAAACATTGTGCCTAAATTATACAGGCCATGGAAGAAATGCTGTGATACTCCACCGCATCAGCGTCGCTGAGACTAGTGAATATAGTCTCAGCAACAGGTTGGTCACGTGATAGCCTAAATTCTTCCATAACATGCATACCAGAATATAGTATTGCATCGATTGTATTTCCGTTTAGTGTATTCCTCCGCCACTGCCTTATTGGCGTCTCTCTAGGTGCCTCGCCTCGTAACAGGCGAGGAAATGGGGAAGTCGTGAGTTTGCCTGCTCTTGCACTAAGTATCGTGTTCCGGGGATTTCGTGATCAATGACCTTACATAGCTTACAACGGCCGATAGGCCGCGAAAATTCATTCATCCATTCATTTGCTCATCCACATTATTTCCTTTACAGGCGGTTCCGGGTAGTGACGATGGGCGGCTCGTCCGGAGACAACTCTGAGATACCCGAGTTCGAGGAGGACGACAAGACTGACAACGTAATCTTGCTGACCTTTGTTTCCCATGACCCCGACCCCGGTGACCCTGACCAGCAGGCCTGCAGCCAGCACTAAGATGGGGAAACACTCCACAGAACGGAGGAGCTATGTTTAGACTTTCGACAGGAATCCAGCGTCACTGGTTGCCTCCGACTTCCACCATCTTGTGACGTTCGATGTTGCATGGAGGTTGCGCTTTCACGGCAAAACACCTTCCTGTTTATTTGTTGTCCTTATTAATCTGCTACTGAGTTCTTCAAGGTAGGTAGATGTTAGTGCATGCTGTACAACTGCGTTGTTGAAAACTTGGAAGGATCGAAATTCGACGTTGCCCAGGTTCGGATGTCGATCGCTTTCGAAAGGAGTTTTAGCAGCAATTTGCGAGGTTTAAAGAAACACGCATAACCGGATATCGGTGCAGCCTTACATTTTGCGTCCTACCTGGAAGACTCCATGCTTTGAACAACTTTTTGAAGCTTCGCTATTTTTGTTTGGAAAAATGCAATACGTTATTTACACTTACCATTGATAATCATGGTTATTGGCTTGTTTGTTGACTGTGCCAAAAAGTGTTCATGCTAGAATTCTTCTGTTCTATGGGTTCAGGTATCTGCAATTCGTTTTGACTGGCTGTGTCTGTTTTCTTTGAAGACAGATGATTCATTAATATTTTGTAGCATGCTTGCACGTATTACTGTTGTTTTGACGTGTTTTATCTGTTTCGACGAACCCACTCAATGTCATTCCTTCATCATCGACTTTATTACAGCGTATTTTCTTAGCGTCATGGGTTACTTTTATCACTTCTTGGCATACTACTATTTTATCCCACTCCTTGCAGCTCCTGTAATTGTTCCTGTAATCATGGATGCATTTTCAAGCAAATGCAGTTATTTAACGCAATATCCTTTCAACTATATCCCATTTCTCATTTATGTCTTTAATTGATTTGATAATCACATAAGCGAACTCTGACCAAAGTATTCCATCGAAATAACAAGCAATCAAATATTAATTCAGCAACGCTTCCTGTAGTCCATGAAATCGTTGCATAAATTGCTCGACAGAGTTCACTATATGTCATTCGAAAAACATTCGCCTGCACGAATTGCATCAGTTTCTATTTCTGGCTTATCCTATTTAAAGGCACTGTACTTGGCTTTGAATAAATTATCATCTGCAAGCAATTTCTTTGCTTCGATCATTACTGTTTTAGCTGTGTTATTTCCAAGCAGCTCAATCATATGTGCAAAAGGGAATTTACAAAAGAGACCCGAGCAGAGAAAATATTAACTCGGAAATCCCGCTTTGCAAGGCAGAGCCAAAGATGATACATTTGAATATATCTTACCGAGTTAACTTTCCTTGTACAAAGCACCATAGTGATTCCACGCACAACAAACGAGCAAACAAACAGAAACGGATAAATAACAGATTCAATGAAAAATGGAGAGACAGATAGGCAAATATTGATAATTTTAAAAAAATATAGAAAATGAACAAATACCAACACACACACACACAACCCATAAAGTAAGAGTTTGCATGATTTAATTGAGACACAGGGCACATTGGCGATGCTACGGAAGCGAACCACAATACCAACATACTATCTTACTGCCAAGAGGTTTCATTACGGGTCAGCACCTGCAGACGTTCCTTTCAAGAGATATGTCTCCCCCCATGGGCTGGGGGTTAAGAATTGACCCACCATGTCTCACTACGCGATTCGTAAAAGGTGAATAAATATGGACATAGTGACACCATTTGCACTCAGCCGATTCTAGTAATGTTCGTGCTTGATAGCCTACAAAGGCTGATACGCTGTAAATCTCCACACATCCATCCATCCATCCATCAACAGAGCTACTCCACTGGGAAATTCATCCCTACTTGTGAGTATTGCCTGTCATGATAATACTGCATTTGTTGGTACTGGTCTATTCCCATTGTGGAGAGTTTGGATGTGTTCTTTTCAGCAGTCACGGTCTACAGCAAGCTGGACAAGCCTCCAGCAGATACCAGTAGGCGTGTATAGCTACCTTTTGATCAGTTTGAGTGGTTACATGCAATTAAAAATCACTGACATCACAAAAATGTTAGGGATCCACTTTTCAAGGTCAAGATGAGAGCATATAAATTTTTCCGAGCGAGGATTTTCAGAAAAACTGTTGAGCAAGTGGTCTTTCAATTTACATGAAAATTTGCCCATTATTACTTGACTTCTTAAACCTGCATAGCCTACATTTACACCCCTTCATCCCACCCTGGATCTTTCATTCTTCCTTTCTTTTCCGGATAAGTTATCTGATCTATTAGGAGAGCACCTTAGCCAAAACTGTTATATGTGCATTAGGTCATCATAAATACCCATTATAATGTCAATTGTCAGGCTGTATAGTCAGTGAGGCTATAAAAACCATAGTAGAAATCGTGGTCCCTGCGTATACTTATTCAGAAAAACAGTTTACTTCATGAAGATTATGGTCATCACACTACGATCATCCCACTTTGCAATGACAGAATGATTCAGATTCCTGTTCTAAAGAGTTTATAAGGGGTAGGGGGTGGGGGGGTGGGGGGATGGCAAGGTTTGGATTTTTCTAAAACCAATCACAGATTCTCAGTTTTCAGGGGGAATGCCTGGACACATATCTTCATGTAATTATTGAAGGCATGAATTCTAGTAAAAAGAAAGCACATTTAATGGAATAATTTGCAGACCGGTGCAGATGAGACCACTCTATAGCATACAGCTGGAAAAGGCATTTTGTCCTACCACAATGGCTTCAAGCAGTGTCCCACACACCCCTGATTTCTAAGCTGCTGTGCTCAACGCCCAGGCAAGGAAATGAAAGTAAAAATCACACATATAATGACTATACTGTGCATATGACATACAAATAAGACAGCTCTTAGATGCCACGGTCTTATGATGCATTTTTATCAAAATGATAAGCAAAGTACAAAATCAAGGCGACACACAAATATAACAAGAAGGGCAAAGCCCATACGACTCACATGGTTGACCTTGACCTTTATATGACCTTGACCTTCAGGTGACCTTCAAGGTCAAGGTCAAACAACTAAACCTACCAATGACATCATACACAAAGAAATGCTTTACACATTTTTCCTACCAAAATACATGTGACCTTGACCCAAGGTCAAGGTCATCCAAGGTCATGCAACACAAAGCTGTTAATTCAAGACATAGGAAGCACAATGGTGCTTATTGGCACTTTCTACCATGAGATATAGTCACTTTTAGTGGTTCACTACCCCATTTTGGTCACATTTCATAAGGGTCAAAGTGACCTTGACCTTGATGATATGTGAACAAATGTGTCTCATGATGAAAGTATAACATGTGCCCCACATAATTATTAAGTTTGAAACAGTTATCTTCCATAGTTCAGGGTCAAGGTCACTTCAAAATATGTATACAATCCAACTTTGAAGAGCTCCTGTGACCTTGACCTTGAAGCAAGGTCAACCAAACTGGTATCAAAAGATAGGGCTTGCTTTGACCTATATACCACTTGTAGCTAAGGTCCCCATTCTCAATAACGTGGGAGAAAATTGGGAAAATGTGAAAAATGACTGTTTTTGAGACCACATTTATGGCTCCTGTGACCTTGACCTTGAAGCAAGGTCAAGTCACTATGTATGTTTTTTGAGGCCTTGTCATCATACACCATCATGCCACATTTGGTGTTGATAGACTTAATAGTCTCCGAGAAAAATCCAACGTTTAAGTTTTTTACGCCCGGACGGACGGACGGACGGACGGACGACACGGCTCAGTACATAGACTCACTTTTGCTTCGCATGTGAGTAAAAAATCATGAAGACAAATACTACAAACCACTCACTTAAGAAACAAAAGGTTTAGAAATCACGAAAAAAACCACAAGTTTTCACAAGACTCCACAGTATGATCGATCCACTGTGACAATTGCACAAATGTACAGTAATATTTCCATGGTCATGACCACACTTGCTGAGTGACTCTGTTCAGTGTTGGTTCAACGTCTATGACATGCAAGAGCAAAACAAAAGTATTTACAGGAAACTCCTTTCCCTTCCTTCTTGTGTAGGCCTACATGTAGTCTCAAAAGATTTACACACAACAATGGAGATATAACGGGACACCCAGGTAAGCGAAGAGATCTGGCCACTCACATGAGACCACACACAACAATGGAGATATAACGGGACACCCAGGTAAGTGAAGAGATCTGGCCACTCACATGAGACCGCACACAAAGAGGGGGTCAAGGTCAAACGACCAACTCTATTTTTTCTGCCAACCTTAAACTTTTCTTCTGATCTTGCACACACACACACACACACACACACACACACACACACACAAAAGGGAGGTGTGTGTGTGCGCGCGCGCGTGTGTGTATGTGTGTAATATCGATGGCAAACTGCATGTTGTCCCATCTTCCCTCTCCTACGAAGACTCCAGGAATCCGCTATTTACGTTTTTAAAAAGCGTTTCCAGCGGGGAAAAAAGTTAAGCTTCTGTTCAATCTAGCCTATTCTAAAAATAAGAAAAATGGAATGTTTAGGCTGATCTAGTGACCCTATTTATTTTTGTCCTGTTACCATCACCACAACAATTTTATTTTAGGCCTAAGCTATTACAGTGTCTGCCAGCTTTCCTCCACTGGAAAAGTAGCCTTTGTCCTCAACAACAGAAACGTCTTGCATCACTTTGCAGATAACACTCTCACATGACTTTAATATTTACAGCACTGTCTACTTGCTGACATCAAGTGTGTGTGTGTGTGTGTGTGTCTTTGTGCATGAGTGTGTGTGTGTGTGTGCATTTGTCTGCATATGTGTGTGTGCATCTGTGTGCATGTGTGGGTGTGTCTGTGTGCATGCGTGTGCGTGCACATGTGTGTGTATGCATATGTGTGTGTGTGTGTATATGTGTGTGTGTGCGTGCATATGTGTGTGTGTGTGCATATGTGTGTGTATGCATATGTATGTGTGTGCATATGTGTGTGTGTGCATGCATATGTGTGTGTGTATGCATATGTGTATGTGTGTGTGTGTGTGTGTGCATATGTGTGTGTGTGCGTGCGCCCATGTATTCTTTCCTTCAACATCATCCATCAATGACGGAGGATCTCCAAACTCTGAATGTGAATGCTATTTGCAAGATCACTTTTCAAGGTGAACATGAGGCTCCACTGATATGAACAGAGCCGCGCCCTGCATGCTTAGTGCTTGCAAAAGATCATGCGCTCTCTGTAGCACTACCCCCTGTAGCACTACCCCCTGTAGCACTACCCCCTGTAGCACTACCCCCTGTAGCACTACCCCCTGTAGCACTACCCCCTGTAGCACTACCCCCTGTAGCACTACCCCCTGTAGCACTACCCCCTGTGGGTTGGGGGTGACAACAGACCCACCGCGTCTCCCTACACCATTCATAAGAAGCGAATCAAGGGACATCATGACTTGATTTGCGCTTCCTCTAAACTACTCTAATGATGTTCGTGCTTGTTGGCCTTACATAGCCTACAAAGGCTGACAAGCCATAACAATCCATTCATCCATCCTTTCACTGGAGCACCTTGCTGGTTCATTGCATTTCAAACTTACCGTAATTTTCGGACTATAAGGCGATACTTTTTTTCTCAGATTTTCGGACATGCGTCTTATATTCGATTGTGTCTTATGTATGACTAAAATAGATTTCAAACGACTTTAAAACAAGAAGGGCAAAGCCCATACGACTCACATGCTTGACCTTGACCTTTATATGACCTTGACCTTCAGGTGACCAAGGTCAAGGTCAAACAACTAAACCTAACAACGACATCATACACAAAGAAATGCTTTACACATTTTTCCTACCAAAATACATGTGACCTTGACCCAAGGTCAAGGTCATCCAAGGTCATGCAACACAAAGCTGTTAATTCAAGACATAGGAAGCACAATGGTGCTTATTGGCACTTTCTACCATGAGATATAGTCACTTTTAGTGGTTCACTACTCCATTTTGGTCACATTTCATAAAGGTCAAAGTGACCTTGACCTTGATATGTGAACAAATGTGTCTCATGATGAAAGTATAACATGTGCCCCACATAATTATTAAGTTTGAAACAGTTATCTTCCATAGTTCAGGGTCAAGGTCACTTCAAAATATGTATACAATCCAACTTTGAAGAGCTCCTGTGACCTTGACCTTGAAGCAAGGTCAACCAAACTGGTATCAAAAGATAGGGCTTGCTTTGACCTATATACCACTTGTAGCTAAGGTCGCCATTCTCAATAACGTGGGAGAAAATTGGGAAAATGTGAAAAATGACTGTTTTTGAGACCACATTTATGGCTCCTGTGACCTTGACCTTGAAGCAAGGTCAAGTCACTGTGTATGTTTTTTGAGGCCTTGTCATCATACACCATCATGCCACATTTGGTGTTGATAGACTTAATAGTCTCCGAGAAAAATCCAACGTTTAAGTTTTTTACGCCCGGACGGACGGACGGACGACACGGCTGAGTACATAGACTCACTTTTGCTTCGCATGTGAGTCAAAAACAACAACACCCACAGCTCGAGATTTCTTCTCAAATTCAAAGCACAAACGATCAGCTGGCATTCTGAATCACACACCTGCGGTTGTCAACATTCCGCCATGCCCAAAAGCAAGCTTTGTTCCTACGATGCAGAGTTTACGCTGAAAGCGATCACTCTTGCTATTGAAACCAGCAACCGGAAGGCGGTATTCGAAATGGGCATCAACGAATCAATGATCCGAAAATGGCGAAGCTGTTCGATCATTCAATGCAATCCCGGCGATCATTCCTGGAGGAACAACGACAGCAAAAATGACTTTTCTGGGTTTTCGGAATAGACTGATGCTGAAGTGAGTGGACATCTGACGTGATATTAATTTACTTTTTGAATGGTTCTGATGCTTTTTCAACGTCTCCTTGTTTACTTTCGTTCTTACTCCTGTTTGTTGGATTAGATTCAATGGTTGGTTTCCGCACCGTGCTCATTTCTTTTCTGTTTGTTAAGTGTGTGTTCTGAAGTATCGCCCTATATTTAGTAGCGCCCTATGTATGATTGAAACTTTTTTTTTTAGGGGGTGCGCCTTATATTCAGTAGCGCCTTGTAGTCAGAAAATTACGGTAAGTTAGTTGCAGGACACAGTAAGAAGGGAGAAAAGGCGATAATGAATGATACAACTAAACTCTTTTATGATATTGATGTCATATTTTTCCTGTTTGCTAATTATTAAGATCAGATGGAAACAAAAACTGACAGAATTGTGACGCACACATAAATGATGAAATAACATTTTCTCCACTTGTACTGCTAAGTGTGTTAGCTGCTGACTCAAATGTATGCAAGGTTCAGATGGACTGTACAAGTTTAGTAAACAACACAACAACTACTTATTGTTGTCAACAGGACATATCACAGAGAGAGGCATTGTTGACTACCTGCTGTGTAAGCAATATCTTGTGATTTATGATCAATACGACTGAAATCGCGAACAAAACTAACAACACACAGAGTAGGCCACTTTGACAGTGCACTTTGTACATGACTGCAACTTTATTTAAGCCGGCATGATTGTTGGAGAGAAAAATGGCAGCAATCCACACACAAAGGTACTCACCTGCATTTACTCCTTGCAGAAGAACTATGCACAGCATCACTCCTCAGACAAAAAGATGCATAAGTCGCCATCATCAAGTCCAACACATATGCAGCTCATAAATATTCATGAGACTAGGGACATAATTATGCAGAAACTGAGAAAGAGCTCATGCATCATGTACAAGAGAATCAAATGATCTATGCAACTCAATGCAATTGTGACAAGCTCAATTACCACCAGTCAGTTGTGATGGCAGCACACTCAATGAAGTGTGTAGTAATATTCTAAGTCACCAGAGAAAACCATCAAGAGGTTATGGGTTCATTTCCAATATATAACCATCACACATCCCTACGTGATTTGTAAGGGGCAAAGAACTAGGGACATCATAATTTGATTTGTGTTTACTCTAAATTATTTTTGCGTTTTTCATGCTCAGAAGCCTTATATAGCCTACAAAGGCTGAGAGGCCATAAAACTCACTTCATCCATCCCATACAAGATCTTGAAGGGTTTTCTGTCAACTCTCTGCATGGTTCCAGTTCGGTACTAGGGTCTCAACAAAGTCAGCTTCTCAGTCAATGGAGATGCTCCACAAATGCTGAAGGTCTGTTTATCTACTTGAGACATAGAGACCAGGGACGGGTTTGAAAATGCGAAGATCTCGGTAGATCTACGCAGATCTCGCCGAATGGGCAGTTTCATTCTTTGCTTGCTAGCGAGCCAATCGAAGACGAGCGTAGATTGAGCGAGGCAGCTGGAGAGGTGCCTAGCTTTTAAGATTCAAGATGACGGACAGTATGAGTACAGTGCGCGCCGCCATCTTGGAGACTAAAGTTCGGCGTGGTTGCGTTGACCTGCATTCGATGTGTAAACTGTAGGAGGTTTCACGATCTATTAATGCATTCAACATACACCTTTGATAAATTAATGCTGTGCATGGCTGATATTTTCTTTGGATGGGTTGCTAGTATCTCGAAAGAGAGCGTTTTCTGAATGAACCGGCAACACGTCGGCCATTGAAATGTGGCTAGTTCACCTCTTGTCGTGACGTCTACGCATGCGCATTAGTTCGTCACGTTGGGTAGTTTTTTTTTTAGCTAGCTCTTACTGCGAAGCAAGGTCATGCGACCAAGATCGACTACCTATTTTCAAACCCGCTCCTGTTTTCTGTCTGTCCCCCAACAGGATTTCTGCTCCATACTTGTACACGAAACTCAAGTCAGATAATCATTTGAGTTATGCGAGAAGAACTTGAATCTCACAATGTGAACTTTGTTGTCAATGCTACACTTGGGGCCTCCTCCATCTCACACATGCAAGGAATGAATCCATTTGAATGAATGCAAGAAATCAGGCATTGATTCTGTCCACCACAACATCAAAGTAAACCATCCCTCTACATGAAACTTAAAAAAAAGAAATATCTTCTTCATTAAGAAGGAGGCACAAGAAAAATGTTGAGGGCGAAAAAGGAGGAGGTGGGTGGAAAAGGGAAGGAGCTGGTGAGTTAAGCATGGAAATATGGCCTTCAATCTATAACAATGACAAATGCTCTAATGATTGCTTGGACACTACACTATGAAAATGATAATAATAATGATAATAATACTATTAATACTACTATTAATAATAATAATGGCAAACAACAACAAACAACAACAATACTACTTCTAAAGATAAGAAGAAGAATAAAACAAATACTCCTAAGTCTGTATCAGAAAATAACACTTTCCTATGATTCAGCATAAAGGAGTCCTTTACTTATTTGCTGTATCCACTAGCAAATACAATACATATATACAAAATAGTGAGTTTGTCATTTTACTTGGTCCCCACTTCGTGCTTGTATTAGGAACACTATCATGGACTGTATCCTCAAGATACAGTAGGCTCTGGCAAGCAAAATGGATGGCAGAGTCATCACAAGAAAACACACACACACACACACATACACACACACACACACTCACTCACACACACACACATACACAGTCACACACACACACACACACACACAGAGTAACACACACACACAGTAACACACACACATCAATTCTGTGTATGTGGAAGGAAGGTTAACTCTTAAAGCTCACAGCACCCCCTCAGAAGCTTTCTACATAGAGCAACGACAAAATCCTTCCATCTCACAGTGTGTTATTAAGGGTTAGCTCTGAGATCTAACGAAACTGAGCACCTTGGATTACATGTATTCTTTAATGGATCCAGTGTGTCTGATATACCTCCACGAAAAAAAAAAGTTATGGTTTGAATGACACGAAAAACATAAGTGTAACTGACCATGGTGGGAGTCATGCTCTTGTACAAACACCAAGAGTAAGGCGGATCTCCTCACTCACTTTCCATTTCAAGCAAAGTTGAGTAAAGTGGAAAGAAACGATCTTCGAAACATAAGTAGATCATTCCAAAAGAATGCGTATCACCCTTGCATGATCATGCCGGATGAAAATTCATGGATTACATTTGTACAATTAATCTGAAAATATGCAGCACTCTCAAAAGTCAGTTGTGGCTACGTTCTTTAAAAAAAACACATTTCTACTTATATCTATCTCCCTTGTAAAATGCTGCAACATGGAACTCCAAGTAAGAAAGGGATTACATGAATGAGGCAATCCAAATGAAACTGATTGCAAAGCATTCAGTTCAGATAATTGAAACTTGAAAATGCATTCAACAAAACATTAAAAAGTCCCTTTATGTTAACTGTTGTTGGTCATCAATATAAAACACCCCCAAAAACTTTAAAACATTTAAACTCCACTCTCAAGGATTATCAAACAGTTTCAAAAGAACAACGTAAAACAAATAAAACATCAAAATTGAAGGGCAAACACAAATGAGAACTACATTTCCTAAGGAAATTATGTCGAAAATGTCAACAAGTGCCATTGCAATTGATGTTATCAACAATAGGAAAATATGACATTGAACACCCACACCCATTAACTTACACTGCAATGAAAGCAGCTGACTTCTCAGATGAGCATGCAAAGGCGTACATTGTTTTTTGCCATGCGCAGGGACACGTTGTCGACGCGCACCAGACGCACCAGGTCAGCATTGCCTACGTTGAAGACACGGTAGATGAAGTAAGCCTCACGCTTGCTCATGGCAAACTCCACCTCGTGACAGGAGATGGGGAAGACCTCCTTGCTGTTGGAGACTGTGCTCTTCACCTCGATGTAATGGCACACCTGGAAGGGGAAACACAAACCGATGTCAATAGTATGGCACTGAACGAGTAAAGCAGTTGAAGGGCGAAACAAAAGTAGAACTGAGAGGAGAGCAAGAAAATCAAGATGACAACATAGATGAAGAAGAAGGAGAAGAAGAAGAAGAGGAAGAGGAAGAAAAAGAAGAAGAAGAAGAGGAAGAAGAAGAGGAAAAAGAAGAAGAAGAAGAAGAAGAAGAAGAAGAAGAAGAAGAAGAAGAAGAAGAAGAAGAAGAAGAAGAAGAAGAAGAAGAAGAAGAAGAAGAGGAAGAAGAAGAAGAGGAAGAAGAGGAAGAGGAAGAAGAAGAAGAAGAAGAAGAAGAAGAAGAAGAAGAAGAAGAAGAAGAAGAAGAAGAAGAAGAAGAAGAGGAAGAAGAAGAGAAAGAGGAAGAGGAAGAGGAAGAGGAAGAGGAAGAGGAAGAAGAAGAAGAAGAAGAAGAAGAAGAAGAAGAAGAAGAAGAAGAAGAAGAAGAAGAAGAAGAAGAAGAAGAAGAAGAAGAAGAAGAAGAAGAAGAAGAAGAAAGAGAAAGAAGTGGAAGAAGAAGAAGAAGAAGAAGAAGAAGAAGAAGAAGAAGAAGAAGAAGAAGAAGAAGAAGAAGAAGAAGAAGAAGAAGAAGAAGAAGAAGAAGAAGAAAAAGAAGAAGAGGAGGAGGAGGAGGAGGAGGAGGAGGAAGGAGGAAGGAGGAAGGAGGAAGGAGGAGGAGGAGGAGGAGGAGGAGGAGGAGGAGGAGGAGGAGGAGGAGGAGGAGGAGGAGGAGGAGGAGGAAGAAGGAAGAAGAAGAAGAAGAAGAAGAAGAAGAGGAAGAGAAAGAGGAAGAGGAAGAGGAAGAGGAAGAGGAAGAAGAAGAAGAAGAAGAAGAAGAAGAAGAAGAAGAAGAAGAAGAAGAAGAAGAAGAAGAAGAAGAAGAAGAAGAAGAAGAAGAAGAAGGAAAAGGAGAAAGCAGGAGGAGGAGGAGGAGGAGAAGAAGGAGAAGAAGAAGGAGAAGAAGAAGGAGAAGAAGAAGAAGAAGAAGAAGTAATAGAACTTGGTAGCAATGACCATGATAATAACGACCACTGTAAGTGTAACAACAATGTCAAGGATGAAAATGATGACAATGACAATATCGATGATGATGCCCTATCAATATCTATGTGGGAGGATAGATGGATGGTGTTTTTTGCCTATCAGCCTTTGTAGGCTATGTAAGGCCATTAAGTGCAAAAATTACTAGAATAGTTTAGAGCAAGTGCAAATGAAGTCAGGATGTCCCTATTTATTCACCTCTTAGAAATTGCATAGTGAGATGCAGTGGGTCAATTCTAAACCCCCTACCCACAGGGGGATAATGTGGGGGGAAACAACTTGTAAAGGCTTGAAAGATGTCAACACCTATCATGACTACAATGCTAAAGGTAATGGACTCCAGTGACAACACCTATCATGACTACAAAGCTAAAGGTAATGGACTCCAGTGACAACACCTATCATGACTACAATGCTAAAGGTAATGGACTCCAGTGACAACACCTATCATGACTACAAAGCTAAAGGTAATGGACTCCAGTGACAACACCTATCATGACTACAAAGCTAAAGGTAATGGACTCCAGTGACAACACCTATCATGACTACAAAGCTAAAGGTAATGGACTCCAGTGACAACACCTATCATGACTACAATGCTAAAGGTAATGGACTCCAGTGACAACACCTATCATGACTACAATGCTAAAGGTAATGGACTCCAGTGACAACACCTATCATGACTACAATGCCAAAGGTAATGGACTCCAGTGACAACACCTATCATGACTACAAAGCTAAAGGTAATGGACTCCAGTGACAACACCTATCATGACTACAATGCTAAAGGTAATGGACTCCAGTGACAACACCCATCATGACTACAAAGCTAAAGGTAATGGACTCCAGTGACAACACCCATCATGACTACAATGCTAAAGGTAATGGACTCCAGTGACAACACCTATCATGACTACAATGCTAAAGGTAATGGACTCCAGTGACAACACCTATCATGACTACAACGCTAAAGGTAATGGACTCCAGTGACAACAACGACAATGACGACAGTGGCGACCCATTGGAGTTGAAGAAGGCAGGAAAGAAAGGACGCTCAGCTCCTCTGGCGTGTCCCAGTGTGGCTCAGCCGACGGATGCATGAGCAGCGTATTCAAGGGCAGTGATGGTACCAGAATGTCTCTGAGAGGGCACTTTGGGGCAGCAGCTTTTTCCTTCTCCCTGGTTTGGGCAAGCTGGACTCTTGCTGACTGCTTTCAACAGAGGTGACTGCCCTCTCAATGGATGCCTGCCAGCTTGACTTGTCTCTGGAGCAGGCCCCAGGCTGCTTTGGGGATATGCCACAGTGCTGGAGATGCTCCATCACACAGCCCTTGAATCTCTGTTGGAGGTGACCAGCCAGGCTTCTATGGTGTTCTCATGAGACCCCTTATAGGACTTGTCTGGGGACTCACACTTAGTCCATCCTGATGAGGAGGCTGGTCCATCAACGCTGACCTCCAAGGGTCATGCTCTCAATGCAATTCAGCCTGATTTGTTAAGAGCTTCCACACGGGCGATCCCACCTTACCAGCGATTGCAATGGAAACAAATCTACAACAGCAAAAGGCAAATTCTGACCCAAAACCTCCTTGTTGTTGAGCCCAGTCTTTGCAATGAAAACAAAAGTTCAACAACAACCAACAGCAAATCCTGACCCAAAACCCTGGTGATTCACTCTTGCACACTCACCTCCTCTTTCTTGCCTTCCTCGCTGTAGTGCAGGACAAAGTCGTATGGCCTTCCCGTCTCCTCCGCCTCATTCACCCACTCCACATGACGGAGCAAGGGTTCCTCAAGCTGCGTGCGTAGAAGGTAGTTGTAGACGAGTGTCTCACCCCAGCGACCTATGACCTCTTTCCCCTCGACATCGATGTCAGGAAAGGCGACAGAAGTTGCAGTGTGGAGGTCTTTCCCTGCACTGAGCTCTTGGTACATGTCATCTGTGGCAGACGATGTCCACACAGGGTCGCCTGAAAAGAACGACAGCAACAGTGAAGAGGTGGTCTGCTTGTGGGTTAAGTGAAGACACAAAGGCAATGATACTGGATGAGAGAGAAATGAGGCAGGGAAGAAGAAGAAGAAGAAGAAGAAGAAGAAGAAGAAGAAGAAGAAGAAGAAGAAGAAGAAGAAGAAGAAGAAGAAGAAGAAGAAGAAGAAGAAGAAAGAAAGAAAGAAGAAAGAAAGAAAGAAGAAAGAAGAAAGAAGAAAGAAGAAGAAGAAGAAGAAGAAGAAGAAGAAGAAGAAGAAGAAGAAGAAGAAGAAGAAGAAGAAGAAGAAGAAGAAGAAGAGGTGGAGGAAGAGGTGGAGGAAGAGGTGGAGGAAGAGGTGGAGGAAGGGGTGGGGAGGGGGTGGGGGAGGGGGTGGGGAAGGGGGAGGGGGAGGGGGAGGGGATGGGAGGGGAGTGGAGGGGAGAGAGAGAGGGAGGGGGGGGGGAGAGAGGGAGAGAGAGAGAGAGAGAGAGAGAGAGAGAGAGAGAGAGAGAGAGAGAGAGAGAGAGAGAGAGAGAGAGAGAGAGAGAGAGAGAGAGAGAGAGAGAGACAGAGACAGACAGAGACAGACAGAGAGAGACAGACAGAGACAGACAGAGACAGAGACAGAGACAGAGAGACAGAGAGACAGAGAGAGACAGAGAGAGAGACAGACAGACAGACAGAGAGACAGACAGACAGACAGACAGACAGACAGATAGGCAGACACACAGACAAACACACAGACAGGCAGCCACACACACAGATACACACACACACACACACACACACACACACACACACACACACACACACACACACACACACACACACACACACACACAGACAAAGAGTGATGGAAAGTCATCAGCTCAGTCAGGACTACTTTCCACTGGTTCTCTACCACAAAGTCTCTCTGAATGAGGGACAAACAGGAAATGCAGTTGAAGGCAAAATGCAAGGTATCTAGGTATGGTGTTTCAAATAGGATTTCAGGTCTTACACAGTGCAAAATTTGAGAGCATCACACCACGTTATTCAAAGTCAATCATTCATGAACACACAAAACCAAGTTAAACCACAAGCAATGTCCTTCTTCACTCAAACCATGCAGCACAAAGCGATCTCAGGAGCATCAACCCACGACTGCCATGCCAGAACTTCACAGTCAAAGCAGGAATGGCACTCACTCAAAGGCAAGAAGAACTTCCTGGGCGACTCCTCCCCACTCTCCCCCATCCTTGGCCGCTTCTTCCCTTGACCTTCCTCCATGGCCTCGGCGCCTGGCTGTTGACCTTCATCCCCTGACCCTGGTGCTGGCTGGGCAGCAACACCTTCTGGTGTAGGGTTCATGCTGGCATCACCAGGGTCACTTTGGCCAGGGACACCCCTGACATTCTGCTGCATAGTGGAATCTCGGGGTCGGTTGGGGTCATAAGGTCGGTTAGGGTCATAGGGTCGGTTAGGGTCATGAGGTCGGTTGGGGTCATGGGGTCGGTTGGGGTCAAGGGGTCGGTTGGGATCATAAGGTCGGTTGGGGTCGCGAGGTCGGTTGGGGTCATGGGGAGCTGATGAACTGTCAGATCTAAAAGCGTCTGGTGGCTGGCCAGGGGGGTGGTCCCTAGAGGATGTGGCATCAACAGGACGCTTGGGGTCTGACACCTCATTTCCCTCTCCGTCATCCAGTTTCCGTTTTCCTGTGGAAGAAGGCCACCCTGTTACAAAGCAGGGAATGCAAGAATGAGTAAGGGGTTCCCCTGATGCAAAACAGTAAAGAGCTACACTGCATATTACAAGTGAGCAGCAGAGACAGGCAAAAATGCAAAGGAGGGTGCACATTGCAGACTAGAATGGACTACGGGTACTGCCTCAGCATTCAGCCTCTCTACATGCACATCACTGCAGCAGCCTTATCAGCCAACTATTTACAGAGAAAAACAAGAAATCAGTAACTAATCATTGTCTGATGCTTTAAGGAGATAAAGAAATATGCAGAACATTCATGATCTCAACATTCTACTGCCATGATAGTTTGACAAAGATTTCACACCAATGCTTGGCAGTCTCCCAGTGCTGAGATCAACAAACACGCTCATTGCTGGATCCCCACTTGGCTCAGAGTCCAAAGGTACAGGCACAAATGCAGGTGCAATTGGGTTTGGGAAGGCCAGGTGTAACAGCAATCTTCAAAGTTGCTAATTAGTTTTGCCTATATGCAAGTGCACAACTCTTCCCGAGGCTCTAAGCTGCCTTTACAAGACAAAGTCATTAACCCTTCAAACACTTCCCTCAGAGAGAGTTAAGTCACTATTGATCCAGGTAAATCTGCCCACTTCAAAAGGTCTTCAGGTCATTTCTGTATCTCCTCTTTAACTACTCCCGCAGTAGCAAATGCCAAACTCCAGTTCTGCACAGAACAGCTGCCAAACTCCAGTTCTGCACAGAACAGCTGCCAAACTCTGATTCTACTCAGAACAGCTGCTAAACTCCAGTTCTGCACAGAACAGCTGCCAAACTCTGATTCTACACAGAACAGCTGCTAAACTCCAGTTCTGCACAGAACAGCTGCTAAATTCCAGTTCTGCACAGAACAGCTGCCAAACTCCGATTCTACACAGAACAGCTGTCAAACTCCGATTCTACACAGAACAGCTGCCAAATTCTGATTCTACACAGAACAGCTGCCAAACTCCAGTTCTGCACAGAACAGCTGCCAAACTCCAATTCTAAATAGAACACCTGCCCAACTCCGATTCTGCATAGAACACCTGCCCAACTCCAATTCTGCACAGAACAACTGCCCAACTCCAATTCTGCACAGAACAACTGCCCAACTCTAGTTTTACACAGAACAGCTGGCCAACTCCAGTTACACAGAACAACTGCCCAACTCCAATTCTGCACAGAACAACTGCCCAAACTCCAATTCTGCACAGAACAACTGCCCAAACTCCAATTCTGCACAGAACAGCTGCCCAACTCTAGTTTTACACAGAACAGCTGGCCAACTCCAGTTACACAGAACACCTGCCCTAGGGTTCTGGTTCATCCCATTATGATGACCTGGCCTTCCCACTAAAACCCACTTAGTGTCTTGGCTTCAGTGATGTTGACCAAGTCCGATAATGTTTTTCTTGGTTGGTCATTGCAGAAGCCTTATTAATAATCTCCTGACCCTGCGTGGAAATGTTTCAGCTGTTTGAAGTGCCTGTGGTACTTGTATTTTGTAGAGATGCAGGAGCGAGTTGAGGAAATGACCTTGCAAAGAGAGAGTGTGGGGGAGAGGTGATGTTCCTAAAAGGTGAAGCAGGTGACATCTCACCTTTGCAGGGGTCCCTGCAGCCTTTTAAGATTTGGGATGTCAATTCACACAAGACCACTTGCATAAATATTTTCCAATGTTGCTTGTCATTCTAAATTGTTGCTTGCAAAGGTTATCTTTAAAAGCATTGTATTTTGAACCTATGGCTCAGATTTCCACAATCTGTTTTCACTTGATCCATTGAAAATCTTTCACCTTTAACAGGAACTACATGCATGTCTTTACTCCTAGCAGAGCAAAACCCTACCATACTACAGTTACCTATGACGAGTTAGTGGTCTATCATATTCACTTACTGCCTAATTTTTCACTACATTAATCATATAAACTTTTAATTGCCTGAATCTTGTCACTTCTCAGAAGCAATCATAAGATAAGAATGGAAGGGGGGGAGGGGGAAATATACTGCTCTCAAAACAACAGGAAAACAGAGAAAGATCAAAATAAACATGATGCTGCAAGTCACACTCAAAAAAGGCCGTGGAAACAAAGTTATGGGAGAAAGACCATGCAAGAGTGGAGGAAGTTCGCGGTTAAAAACCAACAGGTTAAACACCTGGGGGAATGAGGTCCTTCTGCACTGTGACTTTGCCCCTAAACACCTGGGGGAACGAGGTCCTTCTGCACTGTGACTTTGCCCCTAAACACCTGGGGGAGTGAGGTCCCTCTGCACTGTGACTTTGCCCCTAAACACCTGGGGGAATGAGGTCCCTCTGCACTGTGACTTTGCCCCTAAACACCTGGGGGAGTGAGGTCCCTCTGCACTGTGACTTTGCCCCTAAACACCTGGGGGAATGAGGTCCCTCTGCACTGTGACTTTGCCCTAAACACCTGGGGGAATGAGGTCCCCCTGCACTGTGACTTTGCCCCTAAACACCTGGGGGAATGAGGTCCCTCTGCACTGTAACTTTGCCCCTAAACACCTGGGGGAATGAGGTCCCTCTGCACTGTGACTTTGCCCCTAAACACCTGGGGGAATGAGGTCCCTCTGCACTGTGACTTTGCCCCTAAACACCTGGGGGAGTGAGGTCCCTCTGCACTGTGACTGTGCCCCTAAACACCTGGGGGAATGAGGTCCCTCTGCACTGTGACTTTGCCCCTAAACACCTGGGGGAACGAGGTCCCCCTGCACTGTGACTTTGCCCCTAAACACCTGGGGGAATGAGGTCCTTCTGCACTGTGACTTTGCCCTAAACACCTGAGGGAATGAGGTCCCTCTGCACTGTGACTTTGCCCCTAAACACCTGGGGGAATGAGGTCCCTCTGCACTGTGACTTTGCCCCTAAACACCTGGGGGAATGAGGT
Organism: Theodoxus fluviatilis; assembly: GCA_034096865.1. Taxonomy (NCBI): domain Eukaryota; kingdom Metazoa; phylum Mollusca; class Gastropoda; order Cycloneritida; family Neritidae; genus Theodoxus; species Theodoxus fluviatilis. The sequence goes on along the minus strand of JAWQFJ010016327.1, from coordinate 8,116 downwards.
CCCTCTGCACTGTGACTTTGCCCCTAAACACCTGGGGGAATGAGGTCCCCCTGCACTGTGACTTTGCCCCTAAACATCTGGGGGAATGAGGTCCTTCTGCACTGTGACTTTGCCCTAAACACCTGAGGGAATGAGGTCCCTCTGCACTGTGACTTTGCCCCTAAACACCTGGGGGAATGAGGTCCTTCTGCTCTGTGACTTTGCCCTAAACACCTGGGGGAGTGAGGTCCCTCTGCACTGTGACTGTGCCCCTAAACACCTGGGGGAATGAGGTCCCTCTGCACTGTGACTTTGCCCCTAAACACCTGGGGGAATGAGGTCCCCTGCACTGTGACTTTGCCCCTAAACACCTGGGGGAATGAGGTCCTTCTGCACTGTGACTTTGCCCTAAACACCTGAGGGAATGAGGTCCCTCTGCACTGTGACTTTGCCCCTAAACACCTGGGGGAATGAGGTCCCTCTGCACTGTGACTTTGCCCCTAAACACCTGGGGGAATGAGGTCCCTCTGCACTGTGACTTGCCCCTAAACACCTGGGGGAGTGAGGTCCCTCTGCACTGTGACTGTGCCCCTAAACACCTGGGGGAATGAGGTCCCTCTGCACTGTGACTTTGCCCCTAAACACCTGGGGGAATGAGGTCCCCTGCACTGTGACTTTGCCCCTAAACACCTGGGGGAATGAGGTCCTTCTGCACTGTGACTTTGCCCTAAACACCTGAGGGAATGAGGTCCCTCTGCACTGTGACTTTGCCCCTAAACACCTGGGGGAATGAGGTCCCTCTGCACTGTGACTTTGCCCCTAAACACCTGGGGGAATGAGGTCACTCTGCACTGTGACTTTGCCCCTAAACACCTGGGGGAATGAGGTCCCCCTGCACTGTGACTTTGCCCTAAACACCTGGGGGAATGAGGTCCTTCTGCACTGTAACTTTGCCCCTAAACACCTGGGGGAACGAGGTCCTTCTGCACTGTAACTTTGCCCCTAAACACCTGGGGGAATGAGGTCCCTCTGCACTGTGACTTTGCCCCTAAACACCTGGGGGAATGAGGTCCTTCTGCACTGTGACTTTGCCCTAAACACCTGAGGGAATGAGGTCCCTCTGCACTGTGACTTTGCCCCTAAACACCTGGGGGAATGAGGTCCTTCTGCACTGTGACTTTGCCCCTAAACACCTGGGGGAATGAGGTCCCTCTGCACTGTGACTTTGCCCTAAACACCTGGGGGAATGAGGTCCTTCTGCACTGTAACTTTGCCCCTAAACACCTGGGGGAATGAGGTCCCTCTGCACTGTGACTTTGCCCCTAAACACCTGGGGAATGAGGTCCTCTGCACTGTGACTTTGCCCCTAAACACCTGGGGGAATGAGGTCCCTCTGCACTGTGACTTTGCCCCTAAACACCTGGGGGAATGAGGTCCCTCTGCACTGTGACTTTGCCCCTAAACACCTGGGGGAATGAGGTCCTTCTGCACTGTGACTTTGCCCTAAACACCTGGGGAATGAGGTCCTTCTGCACTGTGACTTTGCCCCTAAACACCTGGGGGAATGAGGTCCTTCTGCACTGTGACTTTGCCCCTAAACACCTGGGGGAATGAGGTCCCTCTGCACTGTGACTTTGCCCCTAAACACCTGGGGGAATGAGGTCCCTCTGCACTGTGACTTTGCCCCTAAACACCTGGGGGAATGAGGTCCCTCTGCACTGTGACTTTGCCCCTAAACACTTGGGGGAATGAGGTCCCTCTGCACTGTGACTTTGCCCCTAAACACCTGGGGGAATGAGGTCCCTCTGCACTGTGACTTTGCCCCTAAACACCTGGGGGAATGAGGTCCTTCTGCTCTGTGACTTTGCCCTAAACACCTGGGGGAGTGAGGTCCCTCTGCACTGTGACTGTGCCCCTAAACACCTGGGGGAATGAGGTCCCTCTGCACTGTGACTTTGCCCCTAAACACCTGGGGGAATGAGGTCCCCCTGCACTGTGACTTTGCCCCTAAACACCTGGGGGAATGAGGTCCTTCTGCACTGTGACTTTGCCCTAAACACCTGAGGGAATGAGGTCCCTCTGCACTGTGACTTTGCCCCTAAACACCTGGGGGAATGAGGTCCCTCTGCACTGTGACTTTGCCCCTAAACACCTGGGGGAATGAGGTCCCTCTGCACTGTGACTTGCCCCTAAACACCTGGGGGAGTGAGGTCCCTCTGCACTGTGACTGTGCCCCTAAACACCTGGGGGAATGAGGTCCCTCTGCACTGTGACTTTGCCCCTAAACACCTGGGGGAATGAGGTCCCCCTGCACTGTGACTTTGCCCCTAAACACCTGGGGGAATGAGGTCCTTCTGCACTGTGACTTTGCCCTAAACACCTGAGGGAATGAGGTCCCTCTGCACTGTGACTTTGCCCCTAAACACCTGGGGGAATGAGGTCCCTCTGCACTGTGACTTTGCCCCTAAACACCTGGGGGAATGAGGTCACTCTGCACTGTGACTTTGCCCCTAAACACCTGGGGGAATGAGGTCCCCCTGCACTGTGACTTTGCCCTAAACACCTGGGGGAATGAGGTCCTTCTGCACTGTAACTTTGCCCCTAAACACCTGGGGGAACGAGGTCCTTCTGCACTGTAACTTTGCCCCTAAACACCTGGGGGAATGAGGTCCCTCTGCACTGTGACTTTGCCCCTAAACACCTGGGGGAATGAGGTCCTTCTGCACTGTGACTTTGCCCTAAACACCTGAGGGAATGAGGTCCCTCTGCACTGTGACTTTGCCCCTAAACACCTGGGGGAATGAGGTCCTTCTGCACTGTGACTTTGCCCCTAAACACCTGGGGGAATGAGGTCCCTCTGCACTGTGACTTTGCCCCTAAACACCTGGGGGAATGAGGTCCTTCTGCACTGTAACTTTGCCCCTAAACACCTGGGGGAATGAGGTCCCTCTGCACTGTAACTTTGCCCCTAAACACCTGAGGGAATGAGGTCCTTCTGCACTGTGACTTTGCCCCTAAACACCTGGGGGAATGAGGTCCTTCTGCACTGTAACTTTGCCCCTAAACACCTGGGGGAATGAGGTCCCTCTGCACTGTAACTTTGCCCCTAAACACCTGGGGGAATGAGGTCCTTCTGCACTGTGACTTTGCCACTAAACACCTGGGGGAATGAGGTCCTTCTGCACTGTGACTTTGCCCCTAAACACCTGGGGGAATGAGGTCCTTCTGCACTGTAACTTTGCCCCTAAACACCTGGGGGAATGAGGTCCCTCTGCACTGTAACTTTGCCCCTAAACACCTGGGGGAATGAGGTCCTTCTGCACTGTGACTTTGCCCCTAAACACCTGGGGGAATGAGGTCCCTCTGCACTGTGACTTTGCCCCTAAACACTTGGGGGAATGAGGTCCCTCTGCACTGTAACTTTGCCCCTAAACACCTGGGGGAATGAGGTCCCTCTGCACTGTAACTTTGCCCCTAAACACGTGGATGTGCATGTACACCTGGTCATGAAGAATCCACAAATTCAAGCGCCCAACAATGAAAGGTTTCAATTTTTATAAAATTCATTAAGTTCTTCTTTTACACATCCAACCACCCTGTTGAAAAATAGATCAAATTACTATATGTAAATTCTTATTCTTATTCTTAGTTATGCTATCATATCACCTTTCTAGTGCTGTTGTTATTTTTTCCATTTTTGGTTCATATCCATTATTCGATCAAATCATCAGCTGTTAGTAACAGAGGCTAGGTTTGCATTGCATTCAGCTTTAACGAGAAAGAATGGGCACTTCACATCTTACAAAAATTGGTTTTTATAATTCATAATTAGATTCTCATTAGTCAGTCACATCCTGCAGCAGTTAGAGACAAGAAAGCATAGAAGCAACAAAAAAAACTTAATTATCTTTTTCCGCTACCTCTCATCACAACAACCATTATATCTAACAACTACCAAACTGATTCTGAAATGCACTTTACCACACAAACAAGCCTATGAAAGAAACCCTCTACACTGGAATGATCAGCAGCGGGAACCCAACTTCTACGCAGATCTTATCAGTACAAACAAACAAACAAACAAACAATCAACCAGCCAACCAACAAGTCAATAACTCAATTGGGGGCAAAGGGAAGTGGGGCACAGGTGAGGGTCAAAGAACAAGGGAGTGACGGAGTGAGTGGGGGACTAATGAGGGGGTGGCAGGCACAAGCGGAAGCTGACGTACTGGAGCCAGGAGGGCAAGGGAGGTCACCTTGTCCAGAGTCCTCTGGCGCTCGTCCTGTTCTGGCTGCTCCAGATGGCTGACCCTCAGAGGCAGGACCTGCACCTGGTCGACCTCCAACTCCTGACCCCTGCTGACCTCTAGCCCCAGACCCAGGCTGGCCACCTGACCCTGATGCATGGTCAGGTCGTTCCGAGTCCTGGGTGTCCGATGCCACCCGGATGTTGGAGGGCAGGCCCTGAGTCTCCCGGATGTAGTCAGGGGCTTTTGGCGGTGGCCAGAGTGGAGACTGCAGGCTGGAGGCTCCTGCTGGCCCTGGAATGAAGCAAGGAACACGGTGGAGGTCCCTCATTCTGGAATGAAGCAAGGAACACAGTACACGTCCCTTATTCTGGAATGAAGCAAGGAACACGGTGGAGGTCCCTTATTCTGGAATGAAGCAAGGAACACAGTGGAGGTCCCTCATTCTGGAATGAAGCAAGGAACACAGTGGAGGTCCCTCATTCTGGAATGAAGCAAGGAACTCAGTAGAGGTCCCTCATTCTGGAATGAAGCAAGGAAGACAGTAGAGGTCCCTCATTCTGGAATGAAGCAAGGAACACGGTAGAGATTCCTCATTCTGGATTGAAGCAAAGAGCACAGTAGAGGACCATAATTCTGGAATACAGCAAGGAACTCAGTACAGGTCCCTCATTCTGGAATGAAGCAAGGAACTCAGTAGAGGTCCCTCATTCTGGAATGAAGCAAGGAACACAGTGGAGGTCCCTCATTCTGGAATGAAGCAAGGAACACAGTGGAGGTCCCTCATTCTGGAATGAAGCAAGGAACTCAGTAGAGGTCCCTCATTCTGGAATGAAGCAAGGAACACAGTGGAGGTCCCTCATTCTGGAATGAAGCAAGGAACTCAGTAGAGGTCCCTCATTCTGGAATGAAGCAAGGAACACGGTAGAGATCCCTCATTCTGGAATGAAGCAAGGAACTCAGTACAGGTCCCTCATTCTGGAATGAAGCAAGGAACACAGTGGAGGTCCCTAATTCTGGAATGAAGCAAGGAACTCAGTAGAGGTCCCTCATTCTGGAATGAAGCAAGGAACACAGTGGAGGTCCCTCATTCTGGAATGAAGCAAGGAACTCAGTAGAGGTCCCTCATTCTGGAATGAAGCAAGGAACACGGTAGAGATCCCTCATTCTGGAATGAAGCAAGGAACTCAGTACAGGTCCCTCATTCTGGAATGAAGCAAGGAACTCAGTAGAGGTCCCTCATTCTGGAATGAAGCAAGGAACACAGTGGAGGTCCCTCATTCTGGAATGAAGCAAGGAACTCAGTAGAGGTCCCTCATTCTGGAATGAAGCAAGGAACACGGTAGAGATCCCTCATTCTGGAATGAAGCAAGGAACTCAGTACAGGTCCCTCATTCTGGAATGAAGCAAGGAACACAGTGGAGGTCCCTCATTCTGGAATGAAGCAAGGAACTCAGTAGAGGTCCCTCATTCTGGAATGAAGCAAGGAACACGGTAGAGATCCCTCATTCTGGAATGAAGCAAGGAACACAGTGGAGGTCCCTAATTCTGGATTGAAGCAAGGAACACAGTACAGGTCCCTCATTCTGGAATGAAGCAAGGAACACGGTAGAGATCCCTAATTCTGGAATGAAGCAAGGAACACAGTGGAGGTCCCTCATTCTGGAATGAAGCAAGGAACACAGTACAGGTCCCTCATTCTGGAATGAAGCAAGAAACACAGTAGAGGTCCCTCATTCTGGAAGGAAGCAAGGAACACGGTAGAGATCCCTAATTCTGGATTGAAGCAAGGAACTCAGTAGAGGTCCCTCATTCTGGAATGAAGCAAGGAAGACAGTAGAGGTCCCTCATTCTGGAATGAAGCAAGGAAGACAGTAGAGGTCCCTCATTCTGGAATGAAGCAAGGAACATGGTAGAGATCCCTAATTCTGGATTGAAGCAAGGAAGACAGTAGAGGTCCCTCATTCTGGAATGAAGCGAGGAACACAGTAGAGGTCCCTCATTCTGGAATGAAGCAAGGAACTCAGTAGAGGTCCCTCATTCTGGAATGAAGCAAGAAACACAGTAGAGGTCCCTCATTCTGGAAGGAAGCAAGGAACACGGTAGAGATCCCTAATTCTGGATTGAAGCAAGGAACACAGTGGAGGTCCCTCATTCTGAAATGAAGCAAGGAACTCAGTAGAGGTCCCTCATTCTGGAATGAAGCAAGGAAGACAGTAGAGGTCCCTCATTCTGGAATGAAGCAAGGAACATGGTAGAGATCCCTCATTCTGGAATGAAGCAAGGAACATGGTAGAGATCCCTAATTCTGGATTGAAGCAAGGAACACAGTGGAGGTCCCTCATTCTGGAATGAAGCGAGGAACACAGTAGAGGTCCCTCATTCTGGAATGAAGCAAGGAACTCAGTAGAGGTCCCTCATTCTGGAATGAAGCAAGGAACACAGTGGAGGTCCCTCATTCTGGAATGAAGCAAGGAAGACAGTAGAGGTCCCTCATTCTGGAATGAAGCGAGGAACACAGTAGAGATCCCTCATTCTGGAATGAAGCAAGGAACTCAGTAGAGGTCCCTCATTCTGGAATGAAGCAGGAAACACAGTACAGGTCCCTCATTCAGGAATAAAGCAAGGAACGCAGTACAGGTCCCTCATTCAGGAATAAAGCAAGGAAAGCAGTACAGGTCCCTCATTCTGGAATGAAGCAAGGAACGCAGTACAGGTCCCTCATTCAGGAATAAAGCAAGAAACACAGTACAGGTCCCTCATTCTGGAATAAAGCAAGGAAGACAGAGGAGGTCCCTTAGCCTGGAATGAAACATGGACGACAGTGGATGTCTCTGTTGGTTCTGAAATATAGAAGATGGTGGAATTTCCCGATGGATCAAGAATAAAGAAGAGAGTGGAGGTCTCTGCTGGCTCTGGAATAAAAAAACAAAGAAGACAGTAAAGATCTGAGAGACAATGTGGAAGACAGTAAAGATCTGCGAGACAATGTGGAAGACAGTAAAGATCTGAGAGACAATGTGGAAGACAGTAAAGATCTGAGAGACAATGTGGAAGACAGTAGAGATCTGAGAGACAATGTGGAAGACAGTAAAGATCTGAGAGACAATGTGGAAGACAACGAAGGTCTGGGGGACAACAAAGACAAGATGAATGCCACTTGAGGAAAACAGCAGTGCTTGTTGCTGCCTCTCGAGGAGGACACTGAAGGATTGGTTGGGAGGCAGTGGACTTCCGCTTCGGCTCTCCGATAGTTCTGCTGGATGACACATAATTTTAAGAAATTTAAACTAATTTCTATGTTTTCCTAACATACTTACCAGTAGACAAACCAGTGATATATGACCTTTTGACCTCGAAAAGAGATTTTGCAAAAATCTTACCCACACGTGACTGCCTGCCCCGCCAATCCGAATGCTTTAGACACAGCAGAAAGCACGTCAGCAAAGGGGAGGTAACTCCCCTTGCCACGTGATCGCTGTAGTCTATATAAGCCAGAGCAGGCAGCACGTCGTTCTCTTGACATTGCCGAGATAACCCGAGCAAATGCACAAACGGGGAGGTGGGTGGGACAGTAATTTGTCTACTGGTAAGTATGTTAGGAAAACATAGAAATTAGTTTAAATTTCTTAAAGTTTTCCCACATACTGTACCAGTAGACAAACCAGTGATATGATTGCCCAGCAATGGGCGGTGGGTTGTGCATAAACACCTGACCCAACAGAAAACTACTCACACTCAAACACGAAGAGCCAATCCGCAACAACCAACTTGTTGATGCCCAAGGTGTCGTTGACATGACGAACCCGAACCTCACACAGTTAAAAGCGTGTGAACACAGTCACTGCACCAGCAGACCGCCCTCATAAAGTGAACCAAAGAGATACTCT
>JAWQFJ010016325.1:0-32500 GCA_034096865.1 Theodoxus fluviatilis | reverse complement strand
GAGACCTAAGATACTTGTCCAGACGACCAATTTGAAAGAGCTGTGTCTGCTGAATTTGTAAAGCACGAGTTTTTTGTGTGTGGGTAAAGCTAGCTTAGTATGGGAATGCTTAGTGTAGTTGGTGTAGTTGGTGTAGTTGTGAATAACGAACTACATGATGGAGGCTTCTAGGGCCCGCTATTGCAACCGTCCACGCCACCAGCAAACAGTTGAGAAATGCCGCCTCGATTGATCGCAGGAGTAACTCCCTCCCTGGTTTTCTATAATTTGTCCAATAAGATTCTAGGATTTCGAGAATGAAATATGTCAGCGTACATAAAAGCAACACTCCAACTGTCGTTGAGGGATAAAGGAATGCCAGTATCAGCGATGTAACAATAATATTAAATGTGCCACACCCTCTGGCTTCCATTGATTTTTGAAAAGGGTCGGCCTTCAGTGGACAGCGTGATCATATCTCAGTCTTGTGGTAGCAGCTCCCCCAGTGACAGACGCCTGTCTGTTCTTCAGAACGCTGCCCTGTTCTGGTACAACCTGCAGTCTGACGGGAGCCCGGACCCCCGCACTCTGCACGGAGGATGTCCCGTGCTTTTGGGGCAGAAGTGGGGTGAGTTCGTGCTTCTCCAGTGATCAGGTGAAAGGTAAAGGGTGAAGGGAGGTCCATGGCCTGCAGGCCTGTGTGGGTGAAAGGTAAAGGGTGAAGGGAGGTCCATGGCCTGCAGGCCTGTGTGGGTGAAAGGTAAAGGGTGAAGGGAGGCCCATGGCCTGCAGGCCTGTGTGGGTGAAAGGTAAAGGGTGAAGGGAGGTCCATGGCCTGCAGGCCTGTGTGGGTGAAAGGTAAAGGGTGAAGGGAAGTCCATGGTCTGCAGGCCTGTGTGGGTGAAAGGTAAAGGGTGAAGGGAGGTCCATGGCCTGCAGACCTGTGTGGGTGAAGGGAGGTCCATGGCCTGCAGGCCTGTGTGGGTGAAAGGTAAAGGGTGAAGGGAGGTCCATGGCCTGCAGGCCTGTGTGGGTGAAAGGTAAAGGGTGAAGGGAGGCCCATGGCCTGCAGGCCTGTGTGGGTGAAAGGTAAAGGGTGAAGTGGCCTGCAGGCCTGTGTGGGTGAAAGGGAAAGGGTGAAGGGAAGTCCATGGTCTGCAGGCCTGTGTGGGTGAAAGGTAAAGGGTGAAGGGAGGTCCGTGGCCTGCAGGCCTGTGTGGGTGAAAGGTAAAGGGTGAATTGGCCTGCAGGCCTGTGTGGGTGAAAGGTAACAGGGTTGAAGGGAAGTACCATGGCTGCAGCCTGTGTGGGTGAAAGGTAAAGGGTGAAGGGAGGTCCATGGCCTGCAGACCTGTGTGGGTGAAGGGAGGTCCATGGCCTGCAGGCCTGTGTGGGTGAAAGGTAAAGGGTGAAGGGAGGTCCGTGGCCTGCAGGCCTGTGTGGGTGAAAGGTAAAGGGTGAAGGGAAGTCCATGGTCTGCAGGCCTGTGTGGGTGAAAGGTAAAGGGTGAAGGGAGGTCCGTGGCCTGCAGGCCTGTGTGGGTGAAAGGTAAAGGGTGAAGGGAGGCCCATGGCCTGCAGGCCTGTGTGGGTGAAAGGTAAAGGGTGAAGGGAGGTCCATGGCCTGCAGGCCTGTGTGGGTGAAGGTAAAGGTGAAGGAGTCCATGGTCTGCAGGCCTGTGTGGGTGAAAGGTAAAGGGTGAAGGGAGGCCCATGGCCTGCAGGCCTGTGTGGGTGAAAGGTAAAGGGTGAAGGGAGGTCCATGGCCTGCAGGCCTGTGTGGGTGAAAGGTAAAGGGTGAAGGGAGGTCCATGGCCTGCAGGCCTGTGTGGGTGAAAGGTAAAGGGTGAAGTGGCCTGCAGGCCTGTGTGGGTGAAAGGTAAAGGGTGAAGGGAGGTCCATGGCCTGCAGGCCTGTGTGGGTGAAAGGTAAAGGGTGAAGGGAGGTTCATGACCTGCAGGCCTGTGTGGGTGAAAGGTAAAGGGTGAAGTGGCCTGCAGGCCTGTGTGGGTGAAAGGTAAAGGGTGAAGGGAGGCCCATGGCCTGCAGGCCTGTGTGGGTGAAAGGTAAAGGGTGAAGTGGCCTGCAGGCCTGTGTGGGTGAAAGGTAAAGGGTGAAGGGAGGTCCATGGCCTGCAGGCCTGTGTGGGTGAAAGGTAAAGGGTGAAGGGAGGTCCATGGCCTGCAGGCCTGTGTGGGTGAAAGGTAAAGGGTGAAGGGAGGCCCATGGCCTGCAGGCCTGTGTGGGCTTTGCGAGGCCATTGATCACGACAGCCACCAGAGCTGGGTGGAAAAAGAGCAAGTCACGTCTCCATCTTCCTCTTGACTCGCCTCTTACGAATTGCATAGAGCGGCGTGGTGGTTCTGTTCTTACCCCTAACCCACAGAGGGTTAGCATGTAACATTTTATAAAAGTTATTTATGTATTTTATTTATTTATGTTATCTATTTTATTAATTGTATTACTAATTAATTAATTAAACTTTTATTTATTTATTGTATTCATTCACTCATTAATTCATTCATTCGTCTTTATATATCTAATGTATTAATCTATCTATTAATCTATTATATATTATTTATTATGTATTATTTATTTATTTGTTCGTTCATTCACCTATTGATTAATTCATGCATGCATTCATTCATTCATTTGTCTATACTTTTCAAAATGTTGATTCGATTATAAAGTGATTGTGATTAATTAAACACACTTATTCATTCATAAGCAAGCCCACGAAAGAAACATTTCAAGCAAGGCCTTTGACTAAGAACGCGAAAACCAAATTACATCTCTGTAGTGTATATTCTCCCAACCAGTTTTATTTTTAATTTACTTTATGTGCATCGAAGAGTTCAGTCATTAAAAATTATTTGTTGCCATTGAACACAAAACTACATCAACTCACATGAATATCAATTAAACTCATTCCTGGAAAAAAATACCCCGCTTCAACTTAAATCTCACTACAATGCCGTCCATTCTACCTGCACATTCCTCCACGTACAATAAAATCAGCAAAAACTCTTCAAAATCTTCTTACAGGGCTAGTTCATTTAGTCATGCAAGATTCGTCCATGCTTTACCGGCGTTGTTGGTGTAATGTGTAATCACTTGGTGGAAACTGGTTTTGTGTTAGACAGACAGACAGACAGACAGACAGACAGACAGACAGACAGACAGACAGACAGATAGACCAACAGACAGGCAGACAGACAGACAGACAGACAGACACGACAGACAGACAGACACGACAGACAGACAGACAGACAGACAGACAGACAGACAGACAGACAGACAGACAGACAGACAGACAGACAGACAGACAGAGAAGAGATGAGAGAGAGAGAAAGAGAGAGAGATGTAGTGAAAGAAGAGAGAAGAAACGAGAGAGAGAGAGAGAGAGAGAAGAGAGAAGAGATGAGAGAGAGAGAAAGAGGGAGGGAGAGAGAGATAGAGAGAGAGAGGGAGAGGGAGAGAGAGAGAGAGAGAGAGAGAGAGAGAGAGAGAGAGAGAGAGAGAGAGAGAGAGATTGCAATAGTTCATAGTAATGCTTGCAGCAGCAGATGAATATGCATATGTATTTTGTATGTACCTGTATTGATAAACACTCATCAGGTCCTTTCCCATTTCAAACGTCGATAGTGTTCTTTTGCAGTTGCCAACAAATGGATACACGGCATAAGTGGTGGAGTCAGCAAAACCTGCAGAAAGAAGGGATGAGCCTGCATGGAGCTTTGTTCAAGTATTTATGAACAATGAGAAGAAGCATTTTTTTGGTTTGGACACCTTTTCTAGTGCCCTAGGGTGAGCAGTACTGTCCTGAAGAGGTCTGAACAGTCGCCAGGGATGCTGCCCAACGTCTTTGCTGCCCCTGTCTACATGTAGGTTCGGAAACTATGAGTAGTAACCTGTACCTGTCGCTTCGCCCCTCCCCCATCGCTGTAGGACTTGGAAGGTGCGCAGTGCAGAAAGAAAGAAAGAGAAACACGCAGGACTAGAGGGAAGGGCGTTGCACAAGAACCTGCGCGTGGAGATTTAGGTGGAGAAGCTGCTGCACAGGGGCAGTCCCACCATCTCGACCTTGGACGTCAGAGTCCAGTGGCACGAGGCAATGATGTGCAATATACTGTGAGTCCAGCAGAGTCACATCAGGTCTTGGTGAGATGTCTTTGGTCTGTGTCACACGTGATATGTCCAGTAAATCCGTCCGCAGGCACGTGAAGAGGAAAATCTGGGACAGTCAAGTAACATTGGGGACGACATTGGACACAGCACTATTCTCATCTACCGAGAAACGAAATCGTAATAAACTGACCTCGAAAAAAGATGCTTTTTGCGTTTTCCACGCAAGCGCAACGAATTTTATATCGGCCAATGAAAAATGTAATAACTGGGATAATTTACAAGCAAGCAGAAACGAGGGGAGATAACTTTCTGAACTAATCGTCATTGTCTCCCTTGCCGGCGTTCATGTTCGCACCGTGTCTTGGCAAAGTGCAGTCACCGACAGCATTAGAAGATACCGATACCTGGCTTTTCCTCATTGTTGTGCCCACCGGAGAGCGGAGGGTTCATATTCTTCTTTTTGGCTTGTACTGATTGGTCTTACACACTGCTAACATTGCAGTAGAAGAGGCCGCCTACGATATTAATTTTGTGTCGCCCCCGAAGAAGTCAGAACATCCACGCCTGTCTTGCCTGATTTTCGGTTGATTATGACGTGGCCCAGCATTAATCAAGAGGGGGGAATTTTTTTTATGTGAACGGTTTGTGTGCCTCACATGCTGGAAATCTCCAGCAATGACAACACAAGAGTGTGTTTCAAAACGCCCTAATACTTGTTCTCCGTAGCTACGTTACGTCAGGAAGCTATGTTTTACCACCAAATAAAACCAGACAATTTTACTTGTTGATTAAAGGTTAAATATAAACTCTAAATAACTGTTATTTCACTGACGACCCCAATTCTGGTAACACACTTCGTAAGGAAGTTTCGCCTGTGGTCATTTATGACTGCAGTATGAATGTTTACAAAAAAGATGGGGTCTCATTATACAACAAACAAGAGCCACCGAGAGAATGCTGGTAGAAGACGTGGCAAATGGCAAGGAGAGGCAGTCACACCCTGAATATTTGCCATGTCACCGAATTATGGTCGGAAAGTTCGGCCTCTGGATCAAGTTCATGGTCAGTTGAACAATGACGACGATTCGTCCAGTAAAGTGTTCAATGAGGTAAAGCCATTCTGTTAGTGACTATCATGTGAAACATTGGCTAGGAGAGGGATTGTTTACGAAGGCGTGGAAAATTGAGATTTCATTATCCTTCATGTCTTTTGCATATTAAACATATTCTGTACCCTTTTCTTTGTAATATGTTTTTCTTTATCTTGTCAGTTTGGATGGATGGATATTTACGGCCTATCAGCCTTTGAAGGCTATGTAAAGCCATTAAGCACGAATATCACTTGAATGGTTAAGAGTAAACGCAAATCAAGTCACGGTGTCCCTATTTATTTGCCTGTTACGAATCGCGTAGGGAGACATGGTGGGTGTATTCTGACCGCCAACCCACAGGGGGATGTCAATTTGGAGACGAGGAATCATTCATTAAAAAAATACTAGCAAAACTGTAAGAGTCAAGAAGTGGAGGATGTAGTGCCTTCAAAGTCTACAACAGCAAAACTCTCAATTAACATTAATGCATTTATTGAAACTCTGCGACTCAGTAACTGCACTTATCTGCAGGAGATGGTTCACTTGGTGCATCGCCACCCACTCTCCCCCATCATCTCTCCCAGCCCCCCTTCCTCTCTTCGCCCTCCCCCTTTGCCACGGGAACAGCTTAACAATCAATGGGGTCTGTAGTATAGTGCACAGCTTGGAGGTTAGTAAAAACTATTTGTGTGCGCATTCATTTTTGTGTCGAGGTAAACGAAGTCGGTTTATCAAGTACTGTTGACGTGTTTGGTGTTGGAGTTTGTTGTTGTTGTTGTTTGTGTGTGTGGTTTTAACAGGGAAAAAGAGAAAAGATGGTCGGGACCAAACAAAATGGTCGATGTATGCGGAGTGTCGAGCTATCGGAGGTCGAGCTGGGCGGAGAGGACTTTGCCTACTTCGACTGCAGATGCTGGGAGGTGCCGGGTGCCGTGTGTTGTAGCACTCTCTGCAGCGGCCTTCATCTGCTCTGCTGCGGGGAAACATACGGGGAAGTTACTGTTCTCCCCGATTCTGCGTGGCACACTCCTGTGGGGAGGTGCTTATTATCATTCTAATATGATATTTTGTTTAAAAATAAAAATTAAAAGTATCGTCACAGATCTTTTGCTTGGAGTATCTTTCATAAAAAAGACTTGTGTAAAATAACAAAAAGGTTATTTTTCCGGAGCTGTGCAGATTACGGCTACCTGTGTACATAGTGCTACAACACCCATGATTCATTTCCTATTTTAGACGATTGTTGCCATGTGGTGTAGAGGTCGCATGTTAAGGTGGAAGTATGAAAGAGTCCTTGCATAGCGCGATGAACAAGTCGTAGTTTTATTGCTGGTAATCACTTTATTCGTGTCATTCGTGAAAATGGATATGCAATTATCAAAATACTGCGTTTATCATGAAAATAGATCATCCCACGGCAAGTTGTCAAAAAACGTGGACAAAAATAAATGTATGCACGGTTAAAGTGACAGCACAGTAAAAATTGTAATGTTACATGATTGGATAAACGAATAAATAGAGAGTAAAAAGAATAAAAATGTTACGACTTTTACTCGTTTTGGGAATATGACATTCATTAAAACATACACATACACACACACACACACACACACACACACACACACACACACACACACACACACACACACACGAAATATCACACCATTATGACTAGCAAAAACACTTCAGGGTAATGCAACTTCTAAGCAATACTATCTCCATGAAAAATATGGCACTGACCTGAGACGAAGTGGCAATCCAAAGAGGGAATGTCGGGATAAAAATTCATCGACGTAAATGAGAGGAAGCGAAAATTTTAGACGTGAAATGCGTGCGACTGAAATCTATGTTAATACAAAAGGAGTCGAGCCGTATCGCCAGTCCCTCCGACATCAACACTCGCAGCTTCGCCGTACATGTATGTCCACCCCATGTGGGTTGGGAACAAGAGTAGACCTACTATGTCTCCCTACACGATCCGAAAAAGGTGAACGAGGAAAACCGAGACGTGACCATCTCCTACTCTCACAAGCTCTCGCTATTTCCGTTGTCAATGGCTTTACAAGGCCCACAAAGGCTGATAGGCCGTAAAACTCCATTATTCATTCACTCACTCATTCATTCATTCATGCATACCCAGCACTGCAGTGCCGCGATGTACGTGGAATTTTTAACTGCGAGGAGTTCATCCACTCAATAAACATTACGTTTATCTATTGAAACTGAAATGTTACCACCTGAGGTAAGGGGCTTTTTCTGTCTGCCATCCCCAGGGTTTCATCTCTGTGCCGGAAACTTCCGAAATGAATGAGGATGGACTGAGCGTCTACGGAGGGACCCATGACATATGGAAAGACTGGCAGACACTCCTTGGTATGTAAGACCAAACAATACGTGGCTTTACACATTGGTAATGTGGACAGATGTGCCAAGTAGGACTTTACTAGACCAAAAGTTACAGCACTGCGACGTTCACAGGAAGGTCGAAAGTTCGATCTCCGTTTGAAGTCTGAAACGATTTCTGTCTGTGCCCTGCAGGGTTTCGGCTCTGGGTTGAAATCATGATGTAATGAAATGGGAAAGTTTCTCTCTCTGTGTGGGGTGGGGGTAAGAATTGCTTCATTGCGTCTCCCTACGCGACTCGGAAGAGGCGAATAATGAGGGAAATAGCGACTCGGTTTGCTCTAACTCTGACCAGCTCTGGTCATTGTTCATGGTCAATGTCCTTATGTAGCCTACACAGACTGATAGACCGTAAACTGCATACATGCATTCATTCATTCACGGGAATGTCTCGAACGGATAACGTGAAACGACAGATGTTGACTGGTACATCGATCTGTTAAAAATTGACAATTTGTTCATGCTTATCATTTCATTATGACCTCAGAATTTACTAAAAGGAAATAGAGAGAATGGTGCGTAAACATAGGCTTTTGTTGTTGTGTTTGTTCATTGAGAAGGATGGTGAGGTTCCACACGTAAAAGCAGCGTTGTTCGCTCAGTCAGTGACAGCTAGTTGCGACTCTGGCTTTTCCGGAGGAATTCGTCCAGTCTGGGACCGTGACGACCCAAGGGGTCTTGTGGAATCATGAACACGTCATTCACAAAGTTGAAAGGCAGCTTCCTGCAAAGATATGCAAGCATGAACACAGTCACAGCGTCATCGACACTGTCATCGTCGTGGTCGTCGTCGTCGTCCTCCTCCTCCTCCTCCTGCTCCTCCTCCTCCTCCTCCTGCTCCTCCTCCTCCTCCTTCTCGTCCTCCTCCTTCTCCTCCTCCTCCTCCTGCTCCTCCTGCTCCTCCTCCTCCTCCTCCTGCTCCTCCTCCTCCTCCTTCTCGTCCTCCTCCTTCTCCTCCTCCTCCTCCTCCTCCTCCTCCTCCTCCTCCTCCTCCTCGTCCTCCTCCTCCTCCACCTCCTCGTCCTCCTCCTCCTCCTCCTCCTCCTCCTCCTCCTCCTCCTCCTCCTCCTCCTCCTCCTCCTCCTCCTCCTCCTCCTCCTCCTCCTCCTCATGTACAGGAGCGTTAGCGTCATTTCAAAGGGATTTTGTCAAGAGGATCTTCCGCAGTCTACATTGCTTTGAAATCTGGAAAATATTTAAAGACTACTTGCCTATTTACTTTAAAAGGTAATACTGATATCAAACATCCTATTTATGGATGTTTTATACTTGCCGATTCATTCATGACACAAATATCAGTATAATCACAACTTGAATGATTAGTGTAACTGTCAATGTAATAAAATACGCAGTGATCTTTAAAAACTCATTGCAGTATTTTGTTGAAGAATATTTAAGAGGGAATTATGCCTAGCCTTGTTAGTTTTTCTTGAGTGTTGTACCGAAAAGTTTTGCGCAGTATGAATCTTTTTATAGAGGAGTGGCATTTTCGTATCATTTCGAAGACAACCCTTTTCGTAACTGTTAAGTGTCACAAATAAACAAACAAATTTGCCCCTGCCATCCTTCTCATATGTTAATCCACTGTGAGATGTTTCGGCCACATTTGAGGGCCCAATACACGCGGGACACATCCAAACCCTACCTTTGTTCTATGACAGTTTTCCATCGGATATTTTCCTTCAGGAGATCTCGGTAATGGTCGTTGGAGAGAATGATTCCATCTTCCTTTTCTGCTAGCTCCACGACGTACCTGAGAAGGCGATGATGACACAACAACAACAATGTTAGTCCTGAATAATTAAAATGTAAAAACCAACGGCAATAATAATAATAATAATAATAATAATAATGATATAATAATAATCAACATAACACTCATAATAAATGATTACATTAACAACAACATCAGCAGTAGCATCCAAAAGGAGGAGGAGGAGGAGGAGGAGGAGGAGGAGGAGGAGAATGGAGCTGCTTCTTACATCATTGCAAGAAATCCTCCATCTTTCCTAGAGGAGGTCTGCACGAGACTGAGGCTACCAAGGACATCGGGACAGGGCCAGTCATTCAAATCCAACAGCGAGTTCATATCACCCTGCAGGATTGGGCCCAACCACGCGCAATGATACAAGCGATGTTTGTAGGGAACTCGACTCACCTGTCGTCGTAGGATGTGATCATCTGGCCGTTCTCCAGGCGACGAGAGGGAGTGAAGTGAAGCACGCTAGCCTTCTCCAGTTGATCCAGGACCTCCGGATTGTGAAATGGCTTCTTGTTGGGCCTGTCGGATGTCGTGTAACGCACGTACTCCGGCAGGAAGGCAGTCACGTGCTGGTGGCCTCTTTGACGAAAGTAGTCCACGGCGATCTGAAGACCGCGGAAGGAAACCGTGGTTCCCCTGCCATGTCTGAAATCAAGGACGATAGAAAGGCTTTGGGCACAAGTTCTTGCGGCTACCCCCATCCCACCCCACCCCCGTGGGTTTGGGGTAGGCCTAAGAAAAGGCCCACCGCGTTTCCTTGTGGGATTCTTTTAAGGAGAATAACCAGTGAAATCGAGAATCGATTCTTACTCCAACCAAAGACACTATCTAACGGGACCGCCAGCTTCTGCAGTTTTGACGCGATTTGTCATTTGGCCTCTGTGACGTTTTGACGTTCGTGGGAACTTCACTTCCGGTAGAATGACAGCTACAGTGGATTAGTAATAATCGTGTTTTCACATGGTAGTGTCTTTCATGTGTATCTGCATTTAAGTAAATCGAAGATTGAAAGAAAGTAGTGCATTACTTTCGTAATCAATGACACTTTGAGCATAATGAAGCAAGAATTCATAGTCGATCAATTTGTTTACATTTACCAGACAAATGCGGGAATGTACGCGTGATTTTTCAGTGTTGCCGTTAGTTTTACCAAAGAACTTGAGACGTCTCAAGTTCTTTGGTTTTACTGCAAAAGTTTAGGTGCTGTACTTGTCATCAAGAAGTATTCTTCAGACTGACACATTAATATGATTAGTTAGTGAGCTTTCATCGGAGAGCGAACAGAGCAGGTATTGTAAAATAGTGGCTCACCGGAAGTGATGTTCCCGCGAATCACTGCGTCCGGGCCCTCTCTCGCAATTCGGCGAAGCTGGCTGTCCCGTTAGATAGTGTCTTTGCTCCAACGAGCTCTAGTGATTTTCGTGGCCAGTGGCTTCCTATGGCAAAGGTTACTGGACTTTAGAATCTCATGCATTACCTACGCCAAGGAGATTAGGATGTATTCTTTTTGTTATTAGTTATTCAGCTAAATAACTATTAAAAAAGGGTGCAAAACGGATTCTGATGAAATTTCGTGCGAGGTCAGGGTTTTACCTAAATTAACAAACAATCCTTAAAATTTTGGAGCTTATCTGTTATCTCTTTTAGGAATTATAAGCATTCTGAGAACTTTTTTCGCTCATAACGGAGTTCATGATGTCAAATTATTGATTACGTCGGCATATGCGTTCCGCACTCGGATACTCCACCATAGCAAGAATTCATGAGCTGACCTATACAGGTCATGGAAGCAAGATTGCGGCGTCCTTGGCGGAGGTTTGCCCTCTCAGAGTGGCCTCTAGTTCATTCATTCGTTCGAACGCCGCACCCACCATACACTGGCGACAGCTACTCGGGCGCTCTTACCACTCGGCAGGAGCTTCTCAAGAGAGGATGAAGAACAGCGAGATACACTAAGGGTGCGTTTGTTAGGCCCAAAATCTCGCGATTCTCCCTGAATGACTAGTCGAGGGCGAGTGAGACGCTCCTACAGCTATAAAACGGCCAATCATCTCGCAAGGCGGAACAACATGGATGCGTCCTGGCGCCGGAGTCGGTGAAGAAGTTGCCGATAGACGAAATAACTGACGATTCAGATATCACATCAGTTTTTCATTTGATAGAACACACCATGGTGTCATATCGAATGGCACGGGAACTTTTTCAATGACAAAAAGCAACCCGTGTTCAACTGTAGACAATTTTGTCGAAAATGTGAGGCCTCAATTCATTTCGATGAATTCAAGGGACATAATTCATGGAAACGGTGAAGGGACATAATTTATACAGCGTATGTATACTGCAAGCGATAAAAAACCTTTTGGCGGTGTATGTCCAGAAATACCCAACACACCTACTCCTTCCTCTATATATACAAAAATGAACACTCGACCAGCAATTACTGACGTGTACGTACACTTTTCTATTCTCGAACACCGAGAAGCACATTACAGGCACTGTTCTCTCCGAACACCAGCCCAACTCGCACTGTCTCCGCCATTTTGGCTCATCCGGGTCACTGCAGCGGGAAGGATCGAGGGAGCTCCGGACCTCCCTCGACTTCCCGCCTTCACGGCGAGTGCGTCCTTTTGAGCGAGGAACGTAGGCAACGCATAGCCCTCGCGATTCTCTCGAAAATTTGGGCCGAACAAACATGCCCTAAGATTGAGGCATAAAATGTGACCCGCTTTCGTGAACTGGGTCTTAACTCGCACGCAGCAAAAACGCAGTAGAGTCTGACAAAGGTGATGAGAGTGGATTTTGTGCAGTTTGACGTTTTGGCAAAGCTGAATCTTACATACTTTTAATTTTCATAAACGAATGCTGGAAAGTTTCTTTTTTGCTTTAAAACACAAAAAATTGCACTTTATTGCACCAATCCATTCTAAAGTATTATACATTCTCTTCCTCCGTTTTGCATTTTTAGTTGAATAATAACAATCATTTCTTATCAAAATCAATCATTCTAAGTTCAGATATAGGTTTTCTCTATCAACCTGCCAAATGTTAGCGAATGCGTGCATTAAAAAGGCCCGTTGCTAAGGAAAACTTGTGGATAAAGTTGTTAAATCTTTGACCCTTGATTTATCAAAATAGCCGTCAGCACATCACCTCTCTTTGAGTAAGCATAACTTGAACAGTTTTTGGAGAAGAAGTTTGATTTTTATATCAAATGAAAATTTTTTTCTTCAGAATTTGTGAATACAAATATATCAAATTATCATTTTTGCGAGTTAATTAAGACTCAATTTGTGAAAATGGGTCACATAAATGCGACCAAACACGACAGCACGGGTAATAATTATGTCGCACTGGTCCTTTCAATGATGCACCTTGTAACGTCAGTTGGATCTGTTGCTGATATATTATGCAAACCATCATGTAATACTGCAAAACAAACGACTTTTATCTGCCAAACCCCATACAATAAAAAAGATGATTAGGGTTCAGTTAGCCCACCATGGTTAGCCCAACTAAGGCTTCTCCCTCGGCGGGTTGGCTTCTACTCACACCGGCGTATCTTACATCACTGCGCTTCCATTTATACCGGCGTATCATACATCACTGCGCTTCCATTTATACCGGCGTATCTTACATCACTGCGCTTCCATTTATACCCGCGTATTATACATCACTGCATAGCTTGTTCTCTCAACTCTCTTCCTGTAGTGGAATTTTCCATGTAACGTCGTCTGTCTAAGACTAGAAAGCGACTGTTTGACATAAACATAATCTGAAGTTAGACCAATCAGAAGGGCGGTCCTTTCGATCGTGTGGCAATATTCTCCAACTACGCATTCGATTCCTGTGTTTATTCAAATACTTGTAAGTTCCAGAATTTTCAATATACATACATTTGGTACCATTGAAAAGCTTAAACTCTCAGCTTTGAAACTATACCGATGACTCTAAAAAGTCTAAAACCGACGTATGACCTGTTATGTGGTGCTCAATCACATATGTATTCAGGTCTTGTGCTGCTGTTAGATAAACTCACGCACACATGCATGCATGCACGCACGCACTCACTCACACACACACACACACACAGCACAACCATAAAGACACAGAGGTAGTGAGGGAGCAGGAAGAGAGGCAGGATGACACATAGACAGGCACATACAGGCAGGCAGACCGGCAAGCAGGCAGACAGACAGGCAGGCAGACAGAGACATTCAGAGCGACACACTGTCACCGAGACAAAGGGATTGATTGACGGACAAACGCATAGATGGACAGACATCACACACACACACACACACACATACACACACACACACACACACACACACACACACACACACACACACACACACACACACACACACACACACACACACACACACACACACACCTTTTCATCAAAGAGCCATGCTTCACTCACGCTGTGGCAACGTTGAGACCATCAATGACAATGTGGCGAAGAGCACCCGTGCCGTCGGCAGGCGCGGAACCTTGCCTAGGTCCCTTGTTCCTGTTCCTGTTCCTGCTCCTGCTCCTGCTCCTCCTCTTTGGAGCCACATACTTGGGATCTTGACCCGGAATCTGCACATCCCTCCCTGGTGGGGGGTTGGGGAAGGTTGTTGGGGCGTTGGGGAAGGTTGTTGGGGCGTTGGGGAAAGTTGGTGGGAAGTTGGGAAACATTGGTGGGGTGTTGGGGAACATTGGTGGGATGTAGGGGTACATTGGTGGTTGGTTGGGGAACGTTGGTAGGGGGTTGGGGAATGGTGATTGGAGTTTAGCCATCAAGGGCTGGGGGATGGAGACGGGGGGTGGAGGGTTGGCAGTCCGCGCAAAAGCCGAGGGCAAGACCTGGGGTTGAGTGACCTTGCCTGTGGAGGGGCGTGCTGGACTGGCGACTCGGCCCTGGGCAGGCTGTGAACAGATGTTGACAGTGCAGCTTTCCCTCGATCTGGTGGTCAGTTCGGCACAGTGCGTAGGAGGTCGGTGCACTTAGAATGTAACGCATCCTATCTTGTCCTGCCACAAATGGTCTTATCTTGTCTTACATTAACCTATCCCATTCTATCCTGCCTTGTCCTGTCTGATCCTATTTTGTCCTCTTCCATTCTAACCTATTCTATCCTGTTCTGTTCTGTCCTATCCTCTGCTATATTATCCTGTCCTGTCATTTCCCACCCTGTACTTTCCTTTCCTATCCCCCCTCCCCCCTCCCCCACCTATCAATAGCTGGTGGTTAAGACGTCGATGGGTCTTTAACCACTGGGTGAACGGGATAAAAAGGGGGTCTACCACAGAGGTAGAAAGTAACAGACCGAGGAAAACGACTTGATGAAGCCTGTCGGTCTCAAATGACGTCATTTGAAAAGGGAGTATTCAGGGGGAGTTAATTCAGACTGCTCTGACTGCTGTCGTTCCACAGTAAACGTCAACTACTTCCTGTGTCTGTGGCGATCACTGATGACTTCATCGCTGTCCATTCATGGGGATGGATGGATGATGGAGTTTTACGGCCTATCAAACTTTGTTGGCAATGTAATGCCACTGAGCACAAATATCACTAGAATAGTTTAGAGTAATCGCAAATCAAGTCACGATGTCGCTAACTATTTGCCTCTTACAGATTGCGTAGGGAGACGCGGTGGGTATATTCTGACCCCCAACCCACTCGTGAGGACATTTCGCAGATTTTCATGACTGTCATGTGGAAGACGCAAATTGAGAAGCGGTCTAGCGAGGAATAGTATGTTACGAGACAAACATCAGATCTCAGAGGCCCTAGCCGCGAGGTTCGTACAGTGAATGGCATAATTTGACTGCAAATCGAGGCTACTATTGCAAAAACGGGGAATGCCTGACAATTCTGTGCACCACAAACACGCGTGATGTTAGCGTGCAAAATCAACCTACGCATCGTAAATGTGGACCTCGTTGATGCACTTCGCGAACTTCACAGCAGGAATCTCAATGTGCCACCAAGTAACAATCAGAAAATATGGGACGATTGGAATTTTCAGAAGGGACTATGGAAGGAAAAATATATAAAGCGTTTTCAATAATGATTTTTATATTCGAGTAGAAATGTTTATCTCATTGTGACCGTTTAAGAGTAAACCAGACGAAAGTCGCTGGAATGATTTTTGAGTGAAACAATCGAGGGGTATATGTAATGTATTGTCATCTGTAGCTTTACCACAAGAGAATTACTTCTATGTGCTATCACACACACACACACACACACACACACACACACACACACACACACACACACACACAGTCTCACATTTACACACACACACACACACACACACACACACACACTTACACACGCACACACACACACACGCTCTCACATTCACACACACTCACACATACACACACACACACACATACTCACACAGACTCACACACACATCCACACACACACACACACACACACACACACACACACACACACGCGCGCGCGCGCGCGCGCGCGCGCACGCACGCACACACACACACACACACACAAACACACACACAAACACACACACACTCATACACACACACAAACACACACACACATACACACACACAAACACCCCCCCCCCCACCCCCCCACACACACTTTTTAATAAACAGGATCTTGTTAGAAAACGAAATATTGAAGTGGTTCAAAATCCACTTTTCTCATTTCAAACTATTTATCCTGATTTACTCGTGCAAAGTCATAACTGACGTGGTACTGCGTTCGTATCAACATACTCGGAGACAGATTGAACCACCAATCCAAATCTCAAGTCTTAAGAAAGGATACGTTTATCAGCCATTTCCCACAGGTTACGGTTGACACCTATTCTACGTTACTTTGAAAATGGAGCGCAAATGTGTCCCTGTCTACGTGCTTCTTAACAAAGCGCTATGTCTTCCTGCTCCTACAGACCCTGCCCGATACGAGTACCTCCACTGAAGAGTACCCTGGTCACAGGCAGAACAACAAACTGGGCTGATGAGTACATTTTTTAAAAAGACGGATTTGGCGCGATAGCTCTACGTGCCGACATCAGTGTGAGACGATTAAGATCGTAGTACCCAGTTATTAAAAAAGTCATGTTTGTGAAAAATGGCCGAAAACATGTTTTTCATATCACTTTGTCGTAAATTCAATGTAGAACATGACGTTGCTGGGGGAAATGGGTATTATATAGTTTAAAGAAGTTGGGAGGAAGATATTAATTGTCAGCTGTCAGTAAGAGGGATAAGAACTTCAAAAGCGATTTTCTCAGTTTCCAGGTGTTCATCGCCATGTGTTAGATTTCAGACATCATATATTAGAGCTCCGAAGTTTGACTTACTTTAAACTTGGCATATTTGGTTCATGTAGCCTGCTTCATGGGATGACCCACAGTCAAAACTGCGTCTCCTTCTATGTCAAAGTTACAGGATTTTGAACATGTAATTAGCAACTCAATTCATGCAACGTCAGATGTGAAACTGTGTTAAAATGAAATGCTCAGAGTAGGTGTTTTTATTTTGGGTCAGGACATGCTACCCTATATACTGTACATGTACTTCTGTGCAAAACTACAAGTTTCTTTCATTTGTTTATTTTCTGGTATTATTTTTCAAAATCTGGCACAAATTTGTTGTATCGGCAGCCACATTGGAAAGCTAATTAGTATAATGTATGCCAACACATTACAGGTAGAGAGCGCTATAAAAGTACGACCTGTTGGGTGAGAAAAGTGGATCCAAAAAAATCAGTCGAACAAAAACATTTTTGTAACTGGGTACTACTACCTCAAATGCCGTGGTTCTGTCCTTGCTTGGGATGACGACTGGTATTTTACATCATAGCATCCATTGGAAACGGTGCGCAAACGCGGCCGTTTCTATGTGTTTCTCAACAAAGTGGCATATTTACATTTCAGTGGCTGAGAAGGCAGCCTGAATTTAATAGTCCATCAAAAAAACTTCCAAAAACGGTGTCTTTACTCTATCATACACTTTTCATGCGTCTACGATACGGTCAACTTCCACCAACCTTCTGCACTTGCTGTTGCTGAGCCAGAAACTTTTTCCTCATCTCCTCCTGCCGTCTCTCCACCTCGAGCTGCTCTTTCTTCGTCAGCCCTGGCGCGGCGGTGACGAATTTTACTCCGTCCACTGGACATTCCACGGCCTTCACGCTGGGTCCAGCAGCTCCATCTGGTTTCCCCTTCGGGAGAGAACCAGCGTGGCCGGGCTTCGCTGTGGTTCCCTGAGGGTCACTCCACTTGTCCTTCTTCGGGGAGGCCTGAGAGTTTTTCACATTGGTAGTCGCCAACTTTGGGTCAGTCTTCGACCCGATGGCAGCTGCCGTTGAGGATCCACTACCGCTACGACCATCGCCTGGAGCGTGAAGGTTCAGGTCTCGAAAAGGGGTCAACAAAGGTTGATCATTCTTGGCTTGTCCAGCTACCCCCTCGGCGTTGGGAACAGGCTCAGACTGAGCCAGGTCTTGCAGCAGGGAGATGGCCAGGCGGACCGCCGGCTCGGTCCCAGCTAACTGCAGTTCCTTCCCATTGACTTGAATCACGATGGAGTGCTCGCACTCTACGATCTCCAGAATGTCCGGATCGAAGAGGACATCGGCGTGTGCGAAGCGCTTCTGACAGCGCCACAGGACTCTGTGTTCGGGCTTGGTCAGAGCCTGGATGTAATTCTGCAACACAGGGAAACAACAGGGAACATATAAGAATGGTGCAAAATCCATGCAGGTACACCTGTTATATGTGGGGGCTGGCAAGTGCGCACTCATTTTTGCTAGAACATGCGTCCACGCGCTCCAGTGCTTGAATACTAAGACAGACAAGGACACATGGCCACACATGCACACATATGCCCGGGAGCACGAATACATGTACGTAATTTTACGAAGAAATGCACATGTCCTTGTACATACCTGTATTCAGATACTTGCACCTTTGTATTATGCTTAGACGTATTCAAAATCATTGAAGTCCTTTGCGCGGCGAAGATTACATTAGGGTCGTTTCGTGTAGGACCGCAGGTCAAACTCTGATGCGCAGGGGTGTCCGCACACAGGGCTGGCTACAGCAGCAGCAGCAGCAGCAGCAGCAGGAGTTGATTCTCTGTCTTTTCTGGCCTAGCGTTTCCGGTCGAGGCTGGCCAGACGCTCCACTTCAAAGACGTTGGTGCTTTTGTGGGTGAGGTGCCTCCAAGTGCTGCGGTCAGCAGTCAGGGCTTCCCATCTGATGACAGGAATGTTGCAGGACCGCAATGAGTATTTGAGCGTGTCTTTTTGACGTGGGGTTAGACCACCTTGCCGAAGTGTACTGTGAATCAGTTCTGCACAGAGTAGTTGCTTCAGTAGGCGGCTGTCATCCATTCTCATGATATGGCCAGTCCACCTCATCTGGGCCAGCATGATCAAGGTCTCTGTGCCTGGCAGTTTGGCACGCGGAGTGCATAGACGTGCATAGACGTATACAAGTGTAAACACATACATTCACACATACAGACATGACGTATAATTGTGACCGGTTCTCCCAAATTGAGTTGCATGGATACTTGGTTAAAAATCGAGATACGACCGAAAAATAATCCAAATGGGTCACTCCAACGATTTTGAGATTTAAATCGATTCAGAAAGCTGAACCATTCCTATGTATACTCCAAGAGTTTCAAATTATTTTCTCTTCTACCGCTAAATGATTATTTTTGACGTCTTTAGATACGCACTGCCAGGTCAGTGTGGAAATAATTTCGTCTGATTGCGCAACATCTTACGTCATCACCACATCGCTTCTGTCGTACTCGCGAATAGATCGGTCAAGTAATTAGAATGACTACAAACCGCGGGCTGTCCTCTATAATTATGCGTAGCTCACTTTCATTGGCCTTTGAGGGATGAATGTAAGAATTTGCTCTGGACCAAACTTCATTCGTGTAGCTTAATTACAAGTAGGGGGTTGCTACGCAAAATGTAGCTCAACATTGGAAAGTCGTTTTCTTTAAAAAGCTCTGTTTTGGTGCATTCGTATTCAAATTATCACATCTCTGAAACCACTGCAAATATCGATATAATCTTAAAAAACATTTTGATGGGTATTTAAAGTACTTTATGATGCCACAAAACTATGAAAACCACCAAAGATATCCGAGCGACTCATTTTGGGAAGACCAGTCAGACATGCGTGTGGCACGCACAAACGCACGCGCGCACACACATACACGTGCGCGCTCGCACATGCGTGTGTGCGCATTCAGACATCCACGTATCCATCACACTTATAAACACGACCTCACCTGCATACACGCTCTCTCTCTTTCTCTCTCTTCTTGGTTCTCTCTCTCTCTCTCTCTCTCTCTCTCTCTCTCTCTTTCTGTCTCTCTTTTTTCTCTCTCTCTCTCTTTCTGTCTCTCTCTCTCTCTCGTTCTCTCTCTCTCTCTCTCTCTCTCTCTCTCTCTCTCTCTCTCTCTCTCTCTTTCTCTTTCTTTCTCTCTCTATTTCTCTCTCTCTCTCTCTCTCTCTCTCATCGTCCGCTCGTTCGCTCATTTTCACTCACTCACTACACTACGGCATGCAAGTAATCACAGTCATTTTTAGAGAAAGAGTCAAGAAGAGGGTGGATGTTGAGACTGGGGGTGGGGAGGGGTGTGGGGATAGCTGTCGAACAGTATTGGTTTTCATCAATAATTATTCTTGTTTGGAATGCGGGCAATGAATTAGGGGAGGCAACTCTTACGTAAGTCGGGTGACTCTGAGGGATGCAGGCAGACAGGCAGGCTGGCATGAAATTCTAAGGTAACTTAATAAATGTTAAAGTTAAAAGTGTGGTTTTTATATAGCGACTCATCACACATTTCTGGAGCTCAAAACCGCTTTACACTTTACCCCCCAGTCGTCGGGCCACATGTACGTCTTTACTGGTACGCAACGACAGGCACACTGACGACAGAAAGAACCCACGGTCACATTCCAGCACCAACCAGAGACACTATAATACAGTAACTCTGCACCAACTCCGCGGCGGGGAAAGTATTTCATCCCGATGCTGACACGGCAGTATCAAAGGTTAGGCCCCCCAACCCTCCCCCCATCCCCCGAACCCCCATCCCCCGAACCCCCATCCCCCGAACCCACGTCCCTGAACCCCGTCCCTCCATCCTCAGATCCCCCGTCCCCCCATCCCCCGAACCCACGTCCCCCCATCCCCCGAACCCACGTCCCCCCATCCCCCGAACCCACGTCCCCCCATCCCCCGAACCCACGTCCCCAGAACTCACGTCTCCCTATCCCCCGAACCCACGTCCCCCGAACCCACGTCCCCCGAACCCCCATCCCCCGAACCCCCATTCCCCGATCCCCCGCCCTCATATCCCCAAAACCCACGTCCCCTGAACCCCGTCCCCCCATCCTCCGAACCCTAATCCCCCGATCCCCCGTCCCCCCATCCCCCGAACCCACGACCCCTCATCCCCCGAATCCCCGTCCAGCGAACCCACGTCCCCCGAACCCACGTCCCCCGAACCCATGTCCCCTGAACCCCCGTCCACCGAACCCCCCCCCCCGAACCCCCATTCCCCGAACCCCCATCCCCCGTCCTCCCATTCCCCAAACCCGCGTCATCTGAACCCCGTCTCCCCATCCTGCGAACCTCCATCCCCGATCCCCGTCCCCCCATCCCCCGTCGAATCCTGACACGTCCCCCATCTACCGAACCGCACGTCCCCCACATCCAGCGAACCCCCGTCCCCTCATCCCCCGAACCCACGTCCCCCCATCCCCCGAACCCCCGTCCCCCGAACCCACGTCCCCACATCCATCGAACCCCCGTCCCCTCATCCCCCGAACCCACGTCCCCCGAACCCCCGTCCCCCCGAACCCCCGTCCCCCGAACCCCCGTCCCCCGAACCCCCGTCCCCCGAACCCCCGTCCCCCGAACCCACGTCCCCCGAACCCCCCCCCCCCCCCCCCCCCCGGCTACAACTGCTATGAGATCCTGCCATCAGGGAAGAATTCCGGGCCTGTAAGAATCCCAAGACGGAGAGGTTTCGGAATCATTCGTCCCCGCCATCCAACAAGACTAGTATCTAGACACAAGGCCAGCACCGAGAACATAACTTCTACAAGGGCAAAGCTCATTCATCTTCTTTGGTTTAATACATAAGTAACAGCAACCATGCAGATGGATGTGAGGGGCGGCTGTGGGTGGGGGGTGGGGGGTGGGGCGTGGGGTTGGGGAGGTGGGACGGTTGGGGAGGGTGGGGTTTGGTTAGTCGGAGGAAGGTCGGGGAAGGAGCAGTGGAGAGAAAACACGCCACCCGGAAAACTGAGCCATGAAAGACAGTTGTGTTCTTCTTGTTTGTAAATAGTCATACTGTTTTCACTCTTTCCATTCAAAAATGTCTTCTTTAAATAAAAAAAAACTTTATGTGTGTACATATTTTTGTATTAACACTTGTGTCTTATACATGTATGTGCTGGACGAGACAAATTCATGAAAAGGCGACGAATAAAATATCAGTATCAGTAAAGTATCAGTATCAGTAGAGTATCATATCAGTAAAGTATCATATCAGTAAAGTATCATATCAGTAAAGTATCATATCAGTAACCCGACCGACCCTATTTTTTCTTCCGACCCGAAACTTTTTGGGATCATACAAAAGGAAGAGGTAAACAATTATGGTAACTAACTGGGTGCTGTTCCATTTTCCCTGCCCTATGGTTACTCAGGGAATCCACTGTTTAAGTTAAAAGTAGCATTTTTAGTGAAAGAAAATTTGGTTTATGTTCACACTGGCCTTTAGAAAAGAAGCTGAGGCCGGCCTACCAACCCCATTTTGTTGTTGTTGTTGTTGTTGTTGCCATGTTACCTTAACCACAAATCACACTGTATTGTGCCAACACTGCCCTCACAGATACCCGATATTACTCCAGGGCGGGGAGAGGCAATGCGAGTTAACCGTCTCACCCGCGAATGCAACCTTTGGTTCCGCACAGCTCGGACTGCAGACAACCGCCCCACCTACTGCACAGGAGGCACGACGCACTACAGCCAAACCTCTCAGAGCGGTTGGAAACGCTTTCCGTGTACACTTCACTTTTCACAAATTAACCGAACTCTACGTATTTTTTCTGCAACTGCTGTCGTGTTTTTAAAGCAGCTAATACCAAAGATTCTCTCCTGAGTTTCAACTTGTGTGTCATTCACAATTGTTCATGCTCTTCTTTTGCTCACTGTACTTCATTATGCTTCCTTCATATGCTCCGCCTGTTACTGTTGCCGCTCCTCCTCCCTCCCCCCCCCCCACCCCCTTCCTCCTCCTGGTCTTCCTCCTACCGCCACTATATTACTACTGCTGCTATCACCACTGTATTACTACTGTTGCTATCACCACAATATCCCTACTGCTGCTGCTGCTACCACCACTGTATTACTGCTGCTGCTATCACACTATATTACAACTGCTGCTACCACCACTGTATTACTGCTGCTGCTACCACCACTGTATTACTACCGCTGCTTCCACCACTATATTACTACTGTTGCTATCACCACAATATCCCTACTGCTGCTGCTGCTACCACCACTGTATTACTGCTGCTGCTATCACACTATATTACAACTGCTGCTACCACCACTGTATTACTGCTGCTGCTATCACCACTGTATTACTGCTGCTGCTATCACCACTGTATTACTGCTGCTGCTACCACCACTGTATTACTGCTGCTGCTACCACCACTGTATTACTACCGCTGCTTCCACCACTATATTACTACTGTTGCTATCACCACAATATCCCTACTGCTGCTGCTGCTACCACCACTGTATTACTGCTGCTGCTATCACCACTGTATTACAACTGCTGCTACCACCACTGTATTACTGCTGCTGCTATCACCACTGTATTACTGCTGCTGCTATCACACTATATTACAACTGCTGCTACCACCACTGTATTACTGCTGCTGCTATCACCACTGTATTACTGCTGCTGCTATCACCACTGTATTACTACTGCTGCTGTATTACTACTGCTGCTACCACCACTGTATTACTGCTGCTGCTACCACCACTGTATTACTGCTGCTGCTATCACCACTGTATTACTGCTGCTGCTATCACACTATATTACAACTGCTGCTACCACCACTGTATTACTGCTGCTGCTATCACCACTGTATTACTGCTGCTGCTATCACCACTGTATTACTGCTGCTGCTACCACCACTGTATTACTGCTGCTGCTATCACCACTGTATTACTGCTGCTGCTATCACCACTGTATTACTGCTGCTGCTATCACACTATATTACAACTGCTGCTACCACCACTGTATTACTGCTGCTGCTATCACCACTGTATTACTGCTGCTGCTATCACCACTGTATTACTGCTGCTGCTATCACCACTGTATTACTGCTGCTGCTATCACCACTGTATTACTGCTGCTGCTACCACCACTGTATTACTGCTGCTGCTATCACCACTGTATTACTGCTGCTGCTATCACCACTGTATTACTACTGCTGCTATCACCACTGTATTACTGCTGCTGCTATCACCACTGTATTACTGCTGCTGCTACCACCACTGTATTACTGCTGCTGCTATCACCACTGTATTACAACTGCTGCTACCACCACTGTATTACTGCTGCTGCTATCACCACTGTATTACTACTGCTGCTATCACCACTGTATTACTGCTGCTGCTACCACCACTGTATTACTGCTGCTGCTATCACCACTGTATTACTGCTGCTGCTATCACCACTGTATTACTACTGCTGCTATCACCACTGTATTACTACTGCTGCTACCACCACTGTATTACTGCTGCTGCTATCACCACTGTATTACTGCTGCTGCTACCACCACTGTATTACTGCTGCTGCTACCACCACTGTATTACTACTGCTGCTACCACCACTGTATTACTACTGCTGCTACCACCACTGTATTACAACTGCTGCTACCACCACTGTATTACTGCTGCTGCTACCACCACTGTATTACTGCTGCTGCTATCACCACTATATTACTGCTGCTGCTATCACCACTGTATTACTGCTGCTGCTATCACCACTGTATTACTGCTGCTGCTATCACCACTATATTACTGCTGCTGCTATCACCACTGTATTACTGCTGCTGCTACCACCACTGTATTACTGCTGCTGCTATCACCACTGTATTACTGCTGCTGCTATCACACTATATTACAACTGCTGCTACCACCACTGTATTACTGCTGCTGCTATCACCACTGTATTACTGCTGCTGCTATCACCACTGTATTACTGCTGCTGCTATCACCACTGTATTACTGCTGCTGCTATCACCACTGTATTACTGCTGCTGCTATCACACTATATTACAACTGCTGCTACCACCACTGTATTACTGCTGCTGCTATCACCACTGTATTACTGCTGCTGCTACCACCACTGTATTACTGCTGCTGCTACCACCACTGTATTACTACTGCTGCTATCACCACTGTATTACTGCTGCTGCTACCACCACTGTATTACTACTGCTGCTATCACCACTGTATTACTACTGCTGCTATCACCACTGTATTACTGCTGCTGCTACCACCACTGTATTACTGCTGCTGCTATCACCACTGTATTACTGCTGCTGCTATCACCACTGTATTACTGCTGCTGCTATCACCACTGTATTACTGCTGCTGCTATCACCACTGTATTACTGCTGCTGCTATCACCACTGTATTACTGCTGCTGCTACCACCACTGTATTACTGCTGCTGCTATCACCACTGTATTACTGCTGCTGCTATCACCACTGTATTACTGCTGCTGCTATCACCACTGTATTACTGCTGCTGCTATCACCACTGTATTACTGCTGCTGCTATCACCACTGTATTACTGCTGCTGCTACCACCACTGTATTACTGCTGCTGCTATCACCACTGTATTACTACTGCTGCTACCACCACTGTATTACTGCTGCTGCTACCACCACTGTATTACTGCTGCTGCTACCACCACTGTATTACTGCTGCTGCTATCACCACTGTATTACTGCTGCTGCTATCACCACTGTATTACTGCTGCTGCTACCACCACTGTATTACTGCTGCTGCTATCACCACTGTATTACTGCTGCTGCTATCACCACTGTATTACTGCTGCTGCTACCACCACTGTATTACTACTGCTGCTATCACCACTGTATTACTGCTGCTGCTACCACCACTGTATTACTGCTGCTGCTACCACCACTGTATTACTGCTGCTGCTACCACCACTGTATTACTGCTGCTGCTATCACCACTGTATTACTGCTGCTGCTATCACCACTGTATTACTGCTGCTGCTACCACCACTGTATTACTGCTGCTGCTATCACCACTGTATTACTGCTGCTGCTATCACCACTGTATTACTGCTGCTGCTACCACCACTGTATTACTGCTGCTGCTACCACCACTGTATTACTACTGCTGCTACCACCACTGTATTACTGCTGCTGCTATCACCACTGTATTACTGCTGCTGCTATCACCACTGTATTACTGCTGCTGCTATCACCACTGTATTACTGCTGCTGCTATCACCACTGTATTACTGCTGCTGCTACCACCACTATATTACAACTGCTGCTACCACCACTGTATTACTGCTGCTGCTATCACCACTGTATTACTGCTGCTGCTATCACCACTGTATTACTGCTGCTGCTATCACCACTGTATTACTGCTGCTGCTACCACCACTGTATTACTACTGCTGCTATCACCACTGTATTACTGCTGCTGCTACCACCACTGTATTACTACTGCTGCTTCCACCACTATATTACTGCTGCTGCTATCACCACTGTATTACTGCTGCTGCTATCACCACTGTATTACTACTGCTGCTACCACCACTGTATTACTACTGCTGCTACCACCACTGTATTACTGCTGCTGCTACCACCACTGTATTACTGCTGCTGCTACCACCACTGTATTACTGCTGCTGCTACCACCACTGTATTACTGCTGCTGCTACCACCACTGTATTACTGCTGCTGCTACCACCACTGTATTACTGCTGCTGCTACCACCACTGTATTACTGCTGCTGCTACCACCACTGTATTACTACTGCTGCTACCACCACTGTATTACTGCTGCTGCTACCACCACTGTATTACTACTGCTGCTATCACCACTGTATTACTACTGCTGCTACCACCACTGTATTACTGCTGCTGCTATCACCACTGTATTACTACTGCTGCTACCACCACTGTATTACTGCTGCTGCTACCACCACTGTATTACTGCTGCTGCTACCACCACTGTATTACTACTGCTGCTACCACCACTGTATTACTACTGCTGCTACCACCACTGTATTACTACTGCTGCTACCACCACTGTATTACTACTGCTGCTACCACCACTGTATTACTACTGCTGCTACCACCACTGTATTACTACTGCTGCTACCACCACTGTATTACTACTGCTGCTACCACCACTGTATTACTACTGCTGCTACCACCACTGTATTACTACTGCTGCTACCACCACTGTATTACTACTGCTGCTTCCACCACTATATTACTACTGCTGCTACCACCACTGTATTACTACTGCTGCTACCACCACTGTATTACTGCTGCTGCTACCACCACTGTATTACTACTGCTGCTATCACCACTGTATTACTACTGCTGCTACCACCACTGTATTACTGCTGCTGCTACCACCACTGTATTACTGCTGCTGCTATCACCACTGTATTACTGCTGCTGCTACCACCACTGTATTACTACTGCTGCTATCACACTATATTACAACTGCTGCTACCACCACTGTATTACTACTGCTGCTGCTATCACTACTGTATTACTACTGCTGCTGTATTACTACTGCTGCTACCACCACTGTATTACTGCTGCTGCTACCACCACTGTATTACTACTGCTGCTATCACCACTGTATTACTACTGCTGTTACCGCCCCTGTATTACTACTGCTGCTGCTATCACTACTGTATTACTACTGCTGCTGTATTACTACTGCTGCTACTACCACTATATTACTGCTGCTGCTACCACTATATTACTACTGCTACCACCCCTACATTACTGCTGCTGCTCAGACGGCTTCAAGCCAAAACGAAAGTCCAGGCTGAAATCATCCGTGACCTCCTATTCGCGGATGATTGTGCCCTCAACGCCAGCACAGAGGCAGACATGCAACACGCTATGGACCTGTTCTCCACGGCATGCACAAACTTCGGCCTCACCATTTCCACCAAAAAGACTGAGGTTCTGCATCAACCGGCCCCAGGAAGTGCTTATGTTGAGCCATCAATCTCTGTCGACGGCCAAAAGCTCAACAACGTTAACAGGTTCACATACCTCGGCAGCACGCTTTCACAGGCAGTCCACATAGACGACAAGATCAACGCCAGAATAACCAGAGTCAGCGCAGGTTTTGGAAGACTCCGTCCAAACGTTTCGGACCGTCGAGGCATCAAGCTTGCTACCAAACTAAAGGTCTATGCTGTTGTTGTTCTCCCCGCTCTACTCTACGCTTGTGAGACTTGGACTGTGTACAGCCG
This sequence comes from Theodoxus fluviatilis, assembly GCA_034096865.1. Taxonomy (NCBI): domain Eukaryota; kingdom Metazoa; phylum Mollusca; class Gastropoda; order Cycloneritida; family Neritidae; genus Theodoxus; species Theodoxus fluviatilis. The sequence continues at coordinate 4,548 of JAWQFJ010016325.1, read as the reverse complement.
CCATGTCAAAAGGCTGAATCACTTCCACATGAACTGCTTGAGAAAACTGCTGAAGATCAGGTGGCAAGACAGTGACCAACACGGACGTCCTGGCACAGGCTGACATGCCCAGCATTCACACTATGCTCTGCAAGGCACAACTACGTTGGGCTGGCCACGTCGTACGCATGTCTGACGAGCGCCTTCCTAAAAAGGTGTTCTACGGAGAACTCCTGCAGGGCAAGCGATCTCTTGGCAGACAAAAGAAGAGGTACAAGGACACCCTAAAACTGTAAAAGCCTCTCTGAAGAACTGCCGCATAGATCCTGACAGCTGGGAGAGTGTTGCTTCAGACCGCTCTGCCTGGCGCAGTAGAGTCCCAGGGCCGGATCTAGGGGGGGTGCTGGGGGTGCTCGAGCACCCCCCCCCCCAAAAAAAAAAAAAAAAAAAAAAAAAACCTCCGTGGCAGCCGGGAGTTGGGGGAAGGAGGGAGGAGGGGGGGGGGGGTGGTTGCTCAAATATGTTGATCTACTTCCCACCTCATCGGATATCGGCACACTTTGCTTGGTAGCAGAGACAGTATAGTTAGTAAAAAGCTTGGGAAGGAGGGGGGGGGGGGGGGGGGCTAAAAGATGCTGGGCCCAGATGCTGTACTACTCTCCACTTGGTATAAGCACACTCTACTTGGCAGCCAAGGTAGCTGGGGAGGGAGGGGGGGGGGGGGTGCTGCTATAATTAAGATGCCTTCCTTTTGCTACTCGCACAGACAAATCAAACCCGGGCAGAGACAGGAAGAATCTGTGACCAAACAAAAACTCTTGGAAATGACCGCACTGCCAGATTGCACAGATTTGCACCATTTTTCTCAAAATTTTCCGGGGGGGCATGCCCCCGGACCCCCCTAGAGGGGCGTGCCTGCTTCGCAGGCACGCACTCGTGGCTTCGCCACTTCGATGAGAAGACCCTAAAACAATTTTAAGCACCCCCCCTCAAAAAACTTTGATCCGGCCCTGAGTCCATGCTGGTGCAGCAGCTTTTGAACAGAGAAAATCGAGTGATGCTGCTGTGAAGCGAGCCACCAGGAAGTCCAGAGCCAGCAGTTCGTCTTCCCCTGGTCAGCCACCTGCATTTCCCTGTCCACATTGCAACAGACTCTTTCGGGCCCGGATTGGTCTCACTAGCCATCTGAGGACCCACAACCAGATGAAATGATGACGTCTATGGTCCTCATCGATCCCGATGGACGAACATCATCATCACTGCTGCTGCTACCACCTCTATATTATTGCTGCTACTACCACTATATTACTACTACTGCTGCTACCACCACTGTATAATTACTACTGCTGCTACCACAACTATATTACTACTGCTGCTGCTACAATCACTATATTACTGCTGCTACCACCACTATATAATTACTACTGCTGCTACCACAACTATATTACTACTGCTGCTGCTACAATCACTATATTACTGCTGCTACCACCACTATATTATAACTGCTGCTGCTACCACTGCATTACTACTGCTGCTACCACCACTATATTACTACTGCTGCTGCTACCACTACATTACTACTGCTACCATCACCAGGGCCGGACCAAATGAGTTGTGGGGGGGGGGTTCCTTTTTGGGTTGGGGGACAAATTAGCGAAGTGGCGAAGCCACGAGCGCGCGCCAGCGAAGCAGGCGCGCAAACTAGGGGGGTCCGGGGGCATGCCCCCCCGGAAATTTTTTGAAAAACGGTTAAAATCTGTGCAATCTGGTGCATTCTGGGCCTTGTTTTGAGGGGTAAGAGCAGCATTGTTTTTGGTGCTAAAACTAGTAAAAGTTTAGCCCCCTCCCCCCCTCCCTTCCCCCAAAAAGCATTTAAAGAAAATACCACTGACCTATCTTTCAGCATGGAAAGTTCTTGTGTCAGACTGCCTGTGGCTCTGGCAGGGGAGAAGTGTCAAGTCAAGGGCTGGATAAGTTCATTTGTTCAGCAAGGTTTCTGGGAGCAGCGCCATGTGAGTTCGATATCGAACAGCGAATGTTTCCACAACCGCTCCAACGTCCACAGGAAAGCTGGTTTTGTGCAAAAAAGGATTTGTGTGTAAGAATGCAACACAATAATACATATAACAAAATAACTTTTGTCACGAGATGAATGTAGTGACAGTAAATGTTACTGTCTTTTGTTGACAATAATTCCTATTAATTCACGGCATTAATTACGACAACAACAAAAGTGGTTTTATTTAAACTAGGGGGGGGGGGGGGGGGTGTTGGAAGTCAAAATAAACAAATCTAAAAAACCAAAATTAGGAAAGGAGTCCGAATAAGAATCAATAAATGAAATACTATACAGTTAGACATGTGCTAATGTTTTCAGTTGCCTTTCAAAACCGCTCCCCCCCCCCCCCCCCCCAATCAAGTGGAACTGCTTTGCAAGCTGATAAAAGTTTGAAATCTTTTAATTATCATTACTTTTTCTCGCTCTACGTAAACTCTCTTTCTGTTGTTAGTCAAATTTGACTTCGACAACACCATGAACACCTTCCCCCCACTCGCCGACTCGAAACCCGAACCTAGCTTGGTCAAACCTGGTTACCCCAAATTTTGCCTCTGCGTACTCACTGGTTCAGATATGCGTATTTTTTAAAAACTGTGCGTATTTTTTGCGCGGACCGACATTTCAAAAATGCAGCTTTTGGTTTGCACAATGATACTCCGCAGTCAGTCAACGACACCCAAAAAAAATTTGAAGTGGCAATGCAAGTGAAGAGTTAACTGCCCCTTGACCACACACACACTCGATCTGCCTTATGGTGGCCGCCACCCCGCCTGACGTACTGACTTTGCTTGTCCGGGGAGTTCACCGACATTACTGTTACACTGTTCATGTTCGCAACTAGAGCATCACACACACAGTAGGCCTATTCAAACGTATCCAAGCGGCTAAACAATCAAAATCGCAATTCAACTGCGCAAATTAATCTTCTCTGAAGAAACGGTGATGCTACCGAAACGCATTCAATCAAAAGTTTGAGCAGCAGTCGAAAGGCAAAAGGAACGCTAGAAAGGGTTCTGTCAAAGAGTTCTGGGAGCACAGGGCAGCCGTCGTGCTGCAGATAACCGAATAAATAAACACGAACAATGTGGAGCAATCACATTGTGAAAAGTGCGGTGGTCACTGGCCCTAGGCCTGTGGAACCCGCAGTCACTCTCCGCAGTCATCTCCCGACCTGGATGAGGCAAGGACACAGAAGGCATTGTTTTACCTAAACCCGGACATGTTACTTTTTGTCACGTTTGTGTCCAACATCAGCGTCGGGCCCTGGAGTTAGGTCGCAGGGACCACCCGTTGAGAGTCAAACGTGGGATGGAGTTATGATATTGATATATCCAACCACGCAGTTGGGTATATAAACCGTACGAGGCCGTACAGCTACCTACAAAAAATAAATTCGGTAGCCGTACCGCACGGCTACGGAATCTCTTCCAAGAAAATGTGCTTACCGTATATCCTCCAGGAACTTGAAGTGATCAAGCCTATGATTTTCAGTACAGTGCAGGTTGGATAAAACAACCAAGAACACACACACACACACACACACACACACACACACACACACACACACACACACACAGAGAGAGAGAGAGAGAGAGAGAGAGAGAGAGAGAGAGAGAGAGAGAGAGAAACAGACAGACAGACAGACAGACAGCTAGACAGACAGACAGACAGAGACAGAGAAGAGTGAGGCAGACAGAGAGAGAAAGAGAGAGAGAGAGAGAGAGAGAGAGAGAGAGAGAGAGAGAGAGAGAGAGAAAGCCACTCAAACTTCAACGGAAACAGGGCCTGTATCCAGAACGGCGAGTTATTTTAACCCCGATTTATCTCTAAAGTAAACTCAGAGGATTCCAACTGTCTGTTCCGCTCTCCCTTGGCTGGAACACCGTTCTGGATATGGGCCACGTACGCGTGCCTGACGTGGACTTTATCGCGCGAAATTGCACATTTAGGAATACGCAAAAGCTGCATTTTTTCCCGCGTATTTTTCAGAGGCATGCGTTATTTTCGTATTCCATTTTTTCTTGCGTATTAATACGCAAAATTCGTACGGGTACCCAGGTCTGCTTGGTCCTCCATTTCCCGCCACATGCTGATTACTTCCATTGTTTTGAGATGCGCGCGACTGAAAAAGAAACTGGAATCTTACCTTCAACATCAGATGCTGACGGCTGTGGAGCAAAAAAACTGCTCAGCTTCTTTGTGCCTGCGGCATCGGCAGGTTTAAGGGGTTTCTTTCTCGGCATTATACTTCAACTTGAAAGAACTTTGGAGAATTGAAACACAAATCAACCACAGCCATGGACACTACATCTAGTGTCCATGACCACAGCTGAGTGTGGAAATTGAATGCGGCGACTCGAGAACCGGAAGTTGTCTTGCGTAGTATGCGCTGACTAGTCGAACACGTAAGGGCTATTTTTTGTTCAGTGTTGGTTTAGCGCAGTGGGATTTATTTCAGGCTGCCTGGCTGACAAGAGTACAGTGCTGTACTTGGGGGGGGGGGGGGGGGG
>JAWQFJ010016324.1:15000-33222 GCA_034096865.1 Theodoxus fluviatilis | reverse complement strand
TTAAGTTCTTTTAATATTTCATAAAGGCAATTTCATAAAGTCTTTAGAACATGTGTGGAACGGGATTGCTTGATGGGGCAAAGGGGAGCTGTTCTTTTCCCTATTTCAGTGTCGTAGAGGCTGCCGTCATATAGCTATCGGTGTGTCGCGGCTTCATGAACTTGCCTACAGACTAATGGTAGAGAATGTGGAAGTCCCAGGCAGTATGCCACATGTGGTGTGTGTTGGTGCCCAGCATCTTACTTGGTCACTCATGGTTCAGTAGTGACAACGTAGAGCATGCTCAGTGTGACTAACATTTTGGTTGCACTCTAAAGAACCCATGGCACTTGTTAGGGGTGTCTTGGCCAAATTGTTAAAAATTGTGAATTCACATTTCAGCTCTTTTGGTGTCAACCTATGCAAGCTTGGTAATGAAAGAATGATTTTTTTGTGTGGTTACCTAATGCAGACCCAATGCAGACCCAACCTGTGTAAGTTTGGTAATGAAAGAATGAATTGTTTTGTGTGGTTACCTAATGCAGACCCAACCTATGCAAGTTTGGTAATAAAAGAATGACTTTTTTTAGGGATTACCTAATGCGGACACAACTGCAAAACATCCTGGAATGAAATATTTTCTAGGAGGCAGTTATTCAGGACTATGAAAGCGCTAAATTCTGCATCACAATTTACATATGGATATTGCTGACAAATGTCATTAATTTGCACATTAAAAGAGGAATGACAGAAGATGTAAATTTGCACATTAGATGAGAGATGATGGAATGTCGAATCCAAAGAACTAAGAAATAAGTCGGATAGAACCACCAGCTTGTTGTAGGTTGTCTCCCACAGGACAGAATTTGAAAAACAAATTCTAATAGACGTGCAAAGTTGGACATCAAAAGATGCATTTCGGCCATTGTTAGGTTCCCCTGCTATTCGTGGTGCTGGCCTCATCGTGGCGCAGGGGTGAACGTCGCCGACTTGGCGGCGGCCAACAAGCACCACATTTTCTGACCTGTTAGATGATGTTGCCAGTCTTGCAGTTTCTTGGGTTGACTGTTCAGGCAACCTCCAAGCACAGTCTTATTTGTGCATGGCCAGGGCTTCTGCAGGTGCTAACAGCACATGATTAATGATCATGCAAATAAACTTATTTGGAAACCTTTGGTCTTGGTTGTTTTCAACGACCCCAGCCCCCCTAACCATCAAGGGTGATAGAATCGAAGTGGTGTCATTATATAGGTATCTTTGAGTTACACTTGACAATTACTTAAAATGGACAGAAAATATGTTTAGAGTTCAGATGAAAGCAAATCAAAGACTATTTCCTTAGGAAAATTAAATACTTCCGAGTGGAGAAGACCATCCTTGAACCATTATGCATGTCTTATTGTACAGTCCACCATTACTTACTGCTTGGCGTGCATCTTTGGAAATTTGACTGCCAAGAAAAAGAAACGGATCAACAGAATCATCAAATGGGCAGCCAACATAGTAGGAAAGCCACTTCCTCAGATTGACAAACTTTGGCGCGGAGGCTGTCTCAGCGAAGATACTCTCAATTCTGGCAGACTCAACCCCACCCACTACATGAGAACTATATTCGAGCCAAATCAGGTGTTCAATTCATTTCACTAAAAGCACGAACTTTAAGATTGAGGAACTTATTTGTACCCATGTCCATCCGTGACTTAAACTGTTGTGCGCGCCGAGTACTACTAGTCTCCAGTGAGCTTGAGTATTAGGTGTCGAGAGGTACCGGGTGGAGTGGGAGGGGAGTACGTGTGTGTGCAAGGGCATTGAGTGTAAGGAGATGAAGAGGTCCGGTGTGGTTGCATTGTGTGTGAGTGTGTGTGTGCAAGAGCATAAGAATGAAAGGAAATGGAGTGGTAGAGTGTGGTGCACGGGTGCTTGGAATCTACGAGGTGAGAAGAGTGTTTGATAACAAAGGGGTGAGGGGGATGGGAGAGAGTGAGAAAGTCTAACGCGAAATTATTTGTACATATACTTTTTGAAACTGTATATACATCATTTATCATTATGTACTTGATAATAAAGATTGCCTGTCTGTGTTTTTCTTGTGAACATCACTACACTATACATCAAACGGAATAGAATGCAGATAATTTCATTCGCAGGACACTCTTTGACATGCAAATAAACAAAATAGTCTGTAAAGGCACCATTTTGTGTGTGTGGAAACATTACACTTTTCATGGTGACTACATTACTATAAAACCCATACCCATATTGCTAACCAAATATAGTGGCTGCTCAGTAACGGCCTGCCTCGGTCACTTCTCACGGTACAAGACTGTGACCATTTCAGTTATGGTCTTACCATACTTCTTCCTTGGACATACAGATCAATGTCATTTTCTCGCTCTTTTTCCTTTGAATATGGTATTGCAACAAAGAACGGTAATGCCTGGCAAAAAAAGTTTTCACAGGATCCCCAGGATAATTTGTAGTGAGCGATTGGTAATATCTAGCAATTGACATGACATCTTCAGCGTGGAGATCCTTATACAAATGACAACACCTTCAGATAAAATTTAAAATCGGACCCATACCACCAAGAAAAATTAAGTTGGCATGAAAACATTTATCATAAGTGGCAGGGGATTTATTTAGACAATTATTAATGGTACTGAAGCAAGTGCGACAAAATCTACATAGACCATCACAAATGTGTGCAGTGGCACCCATTTCGACCTGTGACTAACACCCAGCCAATGCGAGAAGTTACCGTTCTAGGCTGCCGTTCTTTTCTTTTTCGAAAGAATAACTGCTCTGAACTTCATAAAGTTTGAAGGGAGGTAACTCTTTTACGTTAGCCCTTTGTGTAACCTCCCTTGATGCAAGTGTCGAAATTCAGCGATATAACATACCACCCACCCACCAAACGAGACTTCTTGTGCAATATTTCGTCAAAATGTGCAATGTTTGGGTCTTGGCAACGGGCCTAAATTTTGAATGAACCCGTGCAAATTTGGTATTGCTGGAAAGTGGCACACTCGTCTAGATTTCCTCTCCAAAGAAAAGTTAGATTTTGTGTGTGTGTGTGTGTGTGTGTGTGTGTGTGTGTGAGAGAGAGAGAGAGAGAGAGAGAGAGAGAGAGAGAGAGAGAGAGAGAGAGAGAGAGAGAGAGAGAGAGAGAGAGAGAGAAAGAGAGAGAGAGAGAGAGACTTCTGGTCAGCTGACGCGAATGGACCAATCAGAGAGCTGGAATTGCTACCACAATGCCATGCAGCTTAGAGGCAAAATGGATGCCTCCTGAGCTGTTGAGGTGTCAGTTTGATACAGTTTGCCATGGCTCGACGAAAGGCGCACACTGTAGGTGCTTTCAAACTCAAAACAAGCAAGAAAAGAAAGGAGCAACTGTCAGCTGCACGAGCTTCGAAGAGAAGAAAGGCTGGCGATGTGGAATCGACGTCAGCCACACGTGCAAGCCCGCTATCAGCGACTACTATTACTACTACTAGTACTACATCATTGTCATCGTCGGAATCAGTACCTTCTACATCGGCTGCTGAACCACTGGCGTCAAGTTCCGGCTACAGCACACCAGTCCCCTCTACATCTACTGATGATCCGGCACCATCCTCATCGCGATTGAAATCGAAGAGATTTCGAGTGGAGTATAAGTATGACTTGCCCAGTGCAGCCGACCGAGTGTGGATTCTGACAAAGATCGATCAGCTTAATGAACTCATTTCGGATACAGTGTGTCCGAATTGCTTCGAAAATCGTCTCTCAGTACGAGCTGGCACCTCTCTTGGATTTTCTCGGGAGATGACTTTGATTTGTGGACGGTGTGGAGAGATAAGAAAATGCTTTTCTTCACCTCGCATCGAAAAGAGGCAGGAGAACAAAGTGGGGTTTGAGGTGAACAGACTTGCAGTGCAGTATTCCAATGAAATTGGTGGTGGGAATGCTGCCTTGCGAAAGTTTTGCACAGTTTTCGGCATGCCTCTTCTCCACGGCAAAACTGTTTCCAGCATTGACAGGAGAGTTTGTGATGCTCTTGCTGCATCGGGGGAAACCACACTGGACATGACAGTGGACTCGTGAAAAATCAGTACAGAGACCTACCTTTCTGGCCAACATGCAGCCGAGAAGATCAGTGAGGAAGACAGTGAAGATGACACAGCATGAAATAAAGATGATGGGATACCACTAGTGAAGCAGTACTTAGACAAATGCAATCAGGGGAACTTTAACCTGGCAGGGGTAATGCAAAGTTTGAACATTGCTGCAAATGAGGTGACCCTGCTTCTGCTGCTGAAAGCTGATGCAAAGAGGAAAAGGAAGGCAGATAAAGCTGCAACTCTAACTTTTCAGACAAAAAGACGCTTGCACTGTGTTGAGGATCTGCATGACATTGCTGCTCAGGAGGATGAAGAGGGACCAATCTATGGCCCAGGCATGCTGGAAGACTCGTAGCAGGTGACTGAAGCTGAAATCAGCTGTAAATTTGACTGCAAGTCCTTCTGTGACATGGAACATTCCAAAAACTTTGTTGGCTGAATTCTTGGATTGATTTTTCACGCTGGTAGCTTCATGGAGAATTTGATTGAAAAAATTTGTGTTTGTGCTAGTCTCTTTCTGTTTTTAAAATTTTGTAGACAGATGAGTAGTCTGTGATACCACACTGAGAATTTTTTTGAAAAAACAATTGGTAAATTCTGCATTTGCTGAGGATTATCTGAATTTCAAGCCTTACACAAACAGAAAACATCTAGTTAGAATTCTAGGTTATCCTGTTGTTGTTTTTTTTACAAGATAGACAAGAGGCTTGTTCAGGAGTACAAAGCGCTGCATGAGCGCTTCATGTTGGCAATTGATCGCTCTTTGCCTCTCCTGAACACCTACATATTTAGTGCAGCCCTTAACTTGTTAAAGGGGAGGTAAATCTTCTGCGCAGCATGTTGTGTTACTAGACGCTAAGATAGTGTTTTCTTTGCCACAGACATCGTTTATGCACGTTTAAATGCATTCTGCATGAATAAAGTTCACTACTGTGTCATCCTTACTTGCCATTACGCGCGCATACAGAGCGCGTTGGGCAAATAAAGCCCGTTCCAGTCCCAAAAGGATGTTTCTGAGGGTTATTTTACGCATGGACGGTCAGTGCAGGATCGGAGACGCCATTTTCAAAATCGTGTAAATCACCTCGGATCTGTGATCAATGCACAGCGCTGCGTGAATCACGCCCCAAAATTGCTGTTCAGGAGTGAAACACATGCAGCGCTGCACCTCCTGACAAGCCTAAGATGTCTTCATGTAATCTCATGAGCAACATTATCATATGCAAAATAAAATTTGTTTGAAGTTGATATGTAGTCTCTTGATTTTTTTGACTGATTTCTTGAAAAATATATAATTTCCACCATTTCCGTCATAACACTATTGTTATTATCATAAGTACACTAGATAAGCCTTTATTTGATTTTTTGACTCACATGCGAAGCAAAAGTGAGTCTATGTACTCACCTGTTTCGTCCGTCCGGGTGTCCGTTAAAAACTTTAACGTAGGATTTTTCTCGGAGACTATTAAGTCTATCAACACCCAATTTGGCATGATGGTGTATGATGACAAGGCCTCAAAAAACATATATGGTGACTTGACCTTGCTTTAAGGTCAAGGTCGCAGGGGCCATAAATGTTGTCTAAAAACAGCCATTTTTTACATTTTCTCAATTTTCTCTGAAGTTTTTTAGATTGGATACCTCACATATATGGTATATAGGGCAAAGTAAGCCCTATTATTTGATACCAATTTGGTTGACCTTGCTTCAAGGTCAAGGTCACAGGAGCTCTTCAAAGTTGGATTGTATACATATTTTGAGTGACCTTGACCCTGAACTATGGAAGATAACTGTTTCAAACTCAATAATTATGTGGGACACATGTTATACTTTCATCATGAGATACATTTGGTCACATATCATCAAGGTCAAGGTCACTTTGACCTTTATGAAATGTGACCAAAATGGGATAGTGAACCACTAAAAGTGACCATATCTCGTGGTAGAAAGTGCCAATAAGCACCATTGTGCTTCCTATGTCTTGAATTAACAGCTTTGTGTTGCATGACCTTGGATGACCTTGACCTTGGGTCAAGGTCACATGTATTTTGGTAGGAAAAATGTGTAAAGCATTTCTTAGTGTATGATGTCATTGCTAGGTGTAGTTGTTTGACCTTGACCTTGGGGGTCACCTGGTCAAGGTCATGCAAAGGTCAAGGTCATGCATGTGAGTCATATGGGCTTTGCCCTTCTTGTCTTTTCTTTGCTTTGCTTTTCTTTGCTTTTCTTTGCTTATCTTTGCTTTGCTTTTCTTTTTTTTTCTTTTCTTTTCTTTTCTTTTCTTTGCTTTTCTTTTCTTTTATTTGCTTTTCTTTTCTTTTCTTTGCTTTGCTTTTCTTTTCTTTGCTTTGCTTTTCTTTTCTTTGCTTTTCTTTGCTTTTCTTTGCTTTTCTTTGCTTTGCTTTTGTTTTCTTTTGTTTTCTTTGCTTTTCTTTTCTTTGCTTTGCTTTTCTTTTCTTTTCTTTGCTTTTCTTTGCTTTGCTTTTCTTTGCTTTTCTTTGCTTTTCTTTGCTTTTCTTTGCTTTGCTTTTGTTTTCTTTTCTTTGCTTTTCTTTGCTGTGCTTTTCTTTGCTTTTCTTTGCTTTTCTTTGCTGTGCTTTTCTTTGCTTTTCTTTTCTTTTCTTTTCTTTTCTTTTCTTTTCTTTTCTTTGCTTTGCTTTGCTTTTCATTTCTTTTCTTTTCTTTTCTTTGCTTTTCTTCTCTTTGCTTTTCATTTCTTTGCCTTTCTTTTCTTTGCTTTTCTTTGCTTTTCTTTGCTTTTCTTTTCTTTTCTTTTCTTTTCTTTTCTTTTCTTTTCTTTCCTTATCTTTTCTTTGCTTTTCTTTGCTTTTCTTTGCTTTTCTTTGCTTTTCTTTGCTTTTCTTTGCTTTTCTTTGCTTTTCTTTGCTTTTCTTTGCTTTGCTTTTCTTTTCTTTGCTTTTCTTTGCTTTGCTTTTCTTTTCTTTGCTTTGCTTTGCTTTGCTTTGCTTTTCTTTGCTTTTCTTTTCTTTTCTTTTCTTTGCTTTTCTTTGCTTTTCTTTTCTTTTCTTTTCTTTTCTTTGCTTTTCTTTGCTTTTCTTTTCTTTGCTTTTCTTTGCTTTTCTTTTCTTTTCTTTTCTTTTCTTTTCTTTTCTTTTCTTTTCTTTTCTTTGCTTTTCTTTGCTTTTCTTTGCTTTTCTTTGCTTTTCTTTGCTTTTCTTTGCTTTGCTTTTCTTTTCTTTGCTTTTCTTTGCTTTGCTTTGCTTTTCTTTTCTTTGCTTTGCTTTGCTTTGCTTTGCTTTGCTTTTCTTTGCTTTTCTTTTCTTTTCTTTGCTTTTCTTTTCTTTTCTTTTCGTTTCTTTGCTTTGCTTTTCTTTTCTTTTCTTTTCTTTGCTTTTCTTTGCTTTTCTTTTCTTTTCTTTGCTTTTCTTTTCTTTTCTTTTCTTTGCTTTTCTTTTCTTTGCTTTTCTTTTCTTTGCTTTTCTTTGCTTTTCTTTGCTTTTCTTTGCTTTTCTTTGCTTTTCTTTGCTTTTCTTTTTGACTCACATGCGAAGCAAAAGTGAGTCTATGTACTCACCCTTTTCGTCCGTCTGGGCGTCCGGGCGTACGGGCGTCCGGGCGTCCGGGCGTCCGGGCGTCCGTTTGTCTGTAGAAAACTTTAACGTTGGATTTTTCTCGGAGACTATTAAGTCTATCAACACCCAATTTGGCATGATGGTGTAGGATGACAAGGCATACAAAAACATACATAGTGACTTGACCTTGCTTCAAGGTCAAGGTCGCAGGGGCCGTAAATGTTGTCTAAAAAACAGTCATTTTTCACATTTTCTCAATTTTCTCTGACGTTTTTGAGATTGGATACCTGACCTATATATGGTATATAGGGCAAAGTAATTCCTATCTTTTGATACCAGTTTGATTGACCTTGCTTCGAGATCAAGATCACAGGAGGTCTTTAAATTTGAATTGTATACATATTTTGAAGTGACCTTGACCCTGAACTATGGAAGATAACTCTTCCAAACTTCATAAGATTGTAGTACACATGTTATACTTTCATACTAGGTCACCAGTGCCGGCCGTCTGGGCGTCCGAGCGGCTGTCCGGGCGCCGTCCGGGTGGCCGGGCGGCCGGGTGTCCTGTCGGCCGTAAAAAACTTTAACGTTGGATTTTTCTCGGAGACTATTAAGTCTATCAACACCCAATTTGGCATGATGGTGTAGGATGACAAGGCTTACAAAAACATACATAGTGACTTGACCTTGCTTCAAGGTCAAGGTCACAGGAGGTCTATAAATTTGCAATGTATACCTATTTTGAAGTAACCTTGACCCTGAACTATGGAAGATAACTCTTCCAAACTTCATAACATTGTAGTACGCATGTTATACTTTCATACTAGGTGACCCATGTCGTCAGTCTGGGTGTCTGGGCGTCCGGTCATCCGGGTTGTCCTGCCGTCCGTAAAAAACTTTAAGGTTGGATTTTTCTCGGAGACTATTAAGTCTATCAACACCCAATTTGGCATGATGGTGTAGGATGACAAGGCGTACAAAAACATACACAGTGACTTGATCTTGCTTCAAGGTCAAGGTCGCAGGGGCCGTAAATGTTAAAAATCAGCCATTTTTCACGTTTTCCCAATTTTCTCTGAAGTTTTTGAGATTGGATACCTGACCTATGTATGGTATATAGAACAAAGTAATCCCTATCTTTTGATACCAGTTTGATTGACCTTGCTTCAAGATCAAGGTCACAAGAGCTCTTTAAAGTTGAATTGTATACATATTTTAAAGTGACCTTGACCCTGAACTATGGAAGATAACTGTTTCAAACTTAATAATTATGTGGGGAACATGTTATACTTTCATCATATTGTAGAACCGATTATCGCGACCTCGATCGCTTTCGCTCGTTCTTTACCAACCTTCGCTCGTCTTCGCTCGTTTCGCTCGTCTTCGCTCGTTCTTTACCGACCCCGTTTCCGGAGTTATTTGTAGAAGCCACGTGCTTTCAGCCATGTTTGTAGGAGGCGAGCGCTGCCTTCTAAGCTGTGCTACGGGAGACGTTCAACCATGCCCACTTCTTGCTGCGTGAAAGATTGTTTTAACAACCAACAAAAAGACAAATAAAGAGGAGTCAAACGCTCCTACTAGTTTTTACCATCAGAGAAAACCAATTAAGGCCCGATTGTGCACAGGGTGACCGAAGCTTGACGAAAGGATGGGAGGAAAAGATTTACGGAATAGATCTGGCCTTCGAGACAAACACCCGGCGAGAATCAGCAGACATCTCCCACGAATCCTGATATGAAGAATCGATAGGCTTCCAAAGACCTATACTTCTTGAACTCTTCCAACGTGTAGGCCGATGTTCCGAGTACAACACTCGTTGGCGGAATGTTCCTCAATTCCGGATCAAGTTGGTCCTTCGTCAGCAGGGATGGATGGAGGGATGGAATTTTACGGCCTATCAGCCTTTGTAGGCTGTGTAGGGTCACTGAGCACAAAAACCACTAGACCGATAACCTCAATTTTGTTGAGATAACTTCGACGGGCATCGGGCTTGAGAGAGTCAACGTAACGCGTTTTCTCCCTCGCGGACATCACCTTAGAAAGAAAAATGTATCAACTAACTCTCATTTAGATGTTGGTTTCTTGGCATAGCCAGCTTACCATGTCGGAGCAGATGAAACAAATGAGAGCAAAGCGAAATGATCACTCGTGCACTTAGGTTTGATGCGTGTCCCCGCAGTGTGTTTTGTTTGCTTTGTAAGGTTTAAGCACATAGCAGTAAGTGTAAAAATGGTCAGTTACTAATGTAATCGGTGATTTTGGTTGTCATGAAACTTTGTGCTTTAATGCCATTTTCTTGTCATCATCTTACTTAATCGTTACATTACACAGAATGTGGGCAAGTTGATCGTGCACTCATCAACTCGATGATCGTGAATTTTCTGTCCTCGCCAGACCAGGGAAACAAAATTGTCAATTCAAGCCAGAACTAAACAGTTATCTGCTGCCACTTATTCGAGCTTTACATGTGTAACAGGGTGACAAAAACTTTACTTTGTTGACTTCGCTTTCTCTGCATGAGCCTTCCTATTTTTCAGTGGTCAGTTGCCCACTCAGCGAGTTCTCGCCCGATTCCATTCCTTTATCTTTCCCTTATCTCTCCCTCATGGACACTCCTATTGTCAGTCAGTGTGGAGACCAGTGTAATGGGAAAGAGAGTGGGATTTAGAAATGTATATTTAATTGTTGTTGATAAGATTGATTGAGATTTATTAGAGAACATGAAGACAGATAAAAACCGCTGGCGCTGAACCTCCAGGTTTTGGCATTTAAGAAAAGATTGGGTTCGAACCCGCAACCTCTCGAGAAAAGAGGGGGAAAACACACATAAAAACACAACAAAACCACAACCTCTCGAAAAAAGAGAAGAAAAAAAAAGTTTCAGCGCAGAATCAAACCTGGTCATGCATGACCAAGAGTCGAATGCTCTACCAGCTGAGCCATTAGAGAATTGCAATGACGGAGTGTTTGTAAAGCATGTAAATCCATTTCTAAGCTATCGGCCCAGGAACAATCAACCATATATTTTAAACATGATGGATAGGTTCAGGAAGCTCCTATTATGACATGCTTTGCTTTCCTTTGGCATGTCATAGACGCTGAATTAACACTCACACAGTCACACAGAGGAGGAAGTGTATTATAGATGTTCAACCCAGACATGTGCATTCGTACTCATTCAGTGATTCACGCACACACCGTGTGTGGTTACCGTGGTTACGTTGTGTTTTCTTCGCGTAGACACTGATCTATATCTAAATACGTGGAGTAGATAGAAAAAAATGGCTAGCAAGAAAAAAGAGAGAAAGGCAAGGGCAAAAAACTTCAGTGAAACCGAAATGAGTGTGTTGGTCCTGAAATGCGCCGCTTACATAAAATCTAAGCGCAAGAAGGACTTGCCTGACGACGTCATTCTTTCGGTTGCTGTGCCTTTGAATAATTCTGGGTTCGACTGATTTCTTTATGGATCTCGTCGGTGATGGCCAAGATTTCCTTTCGATGGAATCGAATCTTTCTGAACACCTCTTCATCATTAAATACTTCTAACGGGTGCCTTCGGTCTCGGAATACTCGGTTTTTCCTTAACAGATTGTCATGAATTCGTTTCTTAAGCACAATCGCTGCCATCTTGCCTCTCTCGATAACCCCGGTTTATCTATTTATCTTGCCGACTTCGGGAGAATAGTTTAACACTCTGCTTTGACGCGAGTTTAGGGCTAAATCGCCGTCATGAATAGGAGAATTTAAACCGAAGTCAAGATAAATCGGGGATAGGAGATAAATCGAGTGTTAAAAAGATAAATCGCCGTCGTGAATACGGGCCAAGAACAATAAAAATACAGCCAGAGAACTACCAGAATCGGCGATAGGCCCTGGACGCCTAAGCAAGCCGAAGAATTCTATTCTATTCTATTCTATTCACCCTCCTTCAAAAATCTCCTCGCAAATGACGTCACGTTATACGACGTCAAATGATGACGTCACAGATTTTGCAAAATGGAGTCTGTTGAATCGTTTTCATTGAAACACCAAAATGTAAAAAAGTCACTTTCTTTTCAAACCTCGATTCTGAAAATTTGATAATATTGAATCGGACCTAACTTCCAGTCAGTGTGCAAAATCTCAAGGAAATCCGTCCAGTAGTTTTTGAGATATAAGCCGTGGAGACGGGACAGACAGACACACAGACACACACACAGACAGACTAATAAAGTCTGTAGGACCTCCAGTAAACCTGGAGGGATAAAAACCGCTGGCGCTGAACCTCCAGGTTTTGGAGAAGAAAAAAAGAAGATCGGGTTCGAACCCGCAGCCTCCGAGAAAAGAGGAGGAAAAAACGCACACACACACAAACACAAAAAACCAGGTGGGTTCGAACCCACAACCCCTCGAAAAAAAGTTTCAGTGTAGAATCGAACCTGGTCATGCATGACCAAGAGCCCAATGCTCTACCAACTGTGCCATTGTAAACTTGTAGGTATGTGAAGCATTTATAACGACCTTGTCATAAACCCTCGTGGTTCGTATTTTGCACTGTAAATTGTAGAAAAATGGATGATAGCATGAACTGTTTGGTATTTCATACGGATCTAACCCATCAACGTCAATATTCTTTTCGTAGTATCGCATTTTGGCGCCTGCTGGTAGAGGTTCAACATATATCGAAGCGTTTTGCTGAAGTTGGAAAGATAACTCGGTTTGACTCGATGTCATTACGCTGAAATGGTCGTTGTCCCCAACATTTCCGGGTCAGGGATTGATTAAATCATCATATTTTTGTGACACTGAGACCAGACCATCAAAACAATTAGCACTAGGCCTTGAATCAAATCGTGGTACGAGATCTTACGTTGACTGCAAATGTACAACAGTGCCGCGTGATTGTGTCGACATTCAGTTAGTTCGCTGGGCCCATATTCACAACGGCGATTTATCTTTTTAACACTCGATTTATCCCCTATCCCCGCGTTATCTTGATCGGTTAGATAAGGTACGCTCGTCAGAGGATCCTAGGTTGCGCTTTGCTATATATACTGCTTTCTTTGTCGTCTCTTCGAATCTCTTAGATCGTAGATGACGTCATGAGATTACGTCAAAGCGGAACAGGCAGTTGGAATCGTCTGAGTTTAGAGACAAGGGTAGTGAATTAGGCAGTACAGTAGTCGCCGCTTATTAAAAACACATTGGGACCGAACAAAAGTGTTTTTAATAAGCGGCGTTTTTATTAACCGTTTGCTTGTTGAACATGTCCATCAGTAACGAAGTAAATCCGGACCTTACCAACTGTATTTAAAAAACGGCTGTTTTTATTAACCGCGTGTTTTATAAGCGGCGACTACTGTATTGCCTTTCTTACTTACATTCAGCCCTTGAGGCAAAATATTCAAATGTGGTAAGAGAGAGAGAGAGAGAGAGAGAGAGAGAGAGAGAAAGAGAGATACAGAGAGAGAGACAGAGAGAGAGACAGAGACAGAGAGAGAGACAGAGAGAGAGGGTGGGAGGGAGCTGGGAAAAGGGGAGGAAGGGAAGAGAGAATGAGAGTAAGATGGTGGGAGAGAGAGAGAGAGAGAGAGAGAGAGAGTGAGAGAGAGAGGAGAGAGAGAGAGAGAGACAGAGAGAGAGAGAGACACAGAGAGAGACACAGAGAGAGACAGAGAGAGAGACAGAGAGACAGAGAGAGACAGAGAGAGAGTGAGAGAGAGAGAGAGGGGGGGGAAGCTGGAAAAGGGGAGGAAGGGAAGAGAGAATGAGAGTAAGAGGGTGGGTGGGAGAGAGAGAGAGAGAGAGAGAGAGAGGGAGAGAGAGAGAGAGAGAGACAGACACAGAGAGAGAGAGAGAGAGACACAGAGAGAGTGAGAGAGAGAGAGGGGGGGGGAGGGAAGCTGGGAAAAGGAGAGGAAGGGAAGAGAGAATGAGAGTAAGAGGGTGGGTGGGAGAGAGAGAGAGAGAGAGAGAGAGAGAGAGAGAGAGAGAGAGAGGGAGGGAGAGAAAGAGGGGGGAGGGGAGCTGGGAAAAGGGGAGGAAGGGAAGAGAGAATGAGAGTAAGAGGGTGGGTGGGAGAGAGATCGAGAGAGATCGAGAGAGAGAGAGAGACAGAGAGAGAGAGAGACAGAGAGACAGAGAGACAGAGAGAGAGACAGAGAGAGAGTGAGAGTAGCCATAAGTACTGATCAAAAGATCAGATAAAGGCCTCGCAGCCTAAGACATCTGAGGACATATCTATCTATCTAAATTAATTCTCCTATAAACTGTCCTCGCAAATGACGTCACGTTATTGATGACGTCGCACATGTTGGAATTTCGCCATTCCTCCCCAGGTGTTTCGAAATTCTTCTGGCATATAGGATCGAAAATCTCCTCGCAAATGACGTCACTTTATTCGACGTCAAATGATAACGTCACAGAGTTTGCAAAATGGAGTCTGTTGAATCGTTTTCATTAAAACACCAAAATGTAAAAAAGTCACTTTCTTTTCAAACCTCGATTCTGAAAATTTGATAATATTGAATGGGACCTAACTTCCAGTCAGTGTGCAAAATCTCAAGGAAATCCGTCCTGTAGTTTTTGAGATATAGGCCGTGGAGACGGGACAGACAGACACACAGACACACACACACACAGACAGACTAATAAAGTCTGTAGGACCTCCAGTAAACCTGGAGGGATAAAGTCTGTAGGACCTCCAGTAAACCTGGAGGGATAAATTACGCTTGCAGAGGGAATGAACAAGCGTTTATTCGATAAATAAAATGATTGTGTAGAAATGGAAACGAGTTTTGACATCTGAATGATTTCTGTAAAACGTGCACAAAATATTATCCGGAGCGAACTATTTTTGTCGCAGTGCTATAATGCGAAGGGTCAAGTCTGTTACGCATTCATTGTGAACTGCGCCAGAGTCACTACTGACTCGGGTTCACATAATGTATTAGCCGTTTAGCCTCTCTCGTTGACACTAGTGAGCAATAGACTGCTATTCTTCCAGGTCATACAGTCATCGATCGCATGATCTTAGCAGAAGATTATTTTTTGGCAGTATCCAAAGTATGCGTTCGTTCACTATTGCAAAACTATGTTGCTATAATTGGATTTCTTTCTAAAGGAATTTGTATAGAAATATCGAAAAATACCGAAATTCCGTCTCAGCATGTGAGGCTCCTTTGATTCCTCGTGTAGTGTCTATGGGAGGAGTCCCGGGAGAACAGACACCCGTTGAATAGCTCCGACTAGTTGGTGGCTGTCCCAAGAGATAAACATGAAGAGTTAGTATCTGGATGTTGGGGACGAACCACGACCAGATCGGTGGGGGGAATACGTGTGGTCCAAGGTTCTTCCGTTTCTTAATTAGTCAAATTGGTTCAGAGCATCTGTGGTTTTGGTGAGCACCTGTTTGTGTAGAAGTGTGGAAGTTATATGAAGCCCTGGTTGGCCTGATGTTCTGGGACCATCTTAGACACTGAGAATGGAGTTGAGGAGTAGTAGGATATAAGAGGGGGAAACATGCTGAGTAAGAGAGTGGGAGTGAGAGAAGAAGTTCTGAGAAGTCGAGAGTCTGGAGGCGGACAGGGAAGTGAGTGGACACCACTGAGCTACCCATAGCTCGGTCGCCACTGAGCCACTCATAGCTCTGTCGCCACTGAGCCACTCATAGCTCGGTCGTCACTGAGCCACTCATAGCTCGGTCGCCACTGAGCTACTCATAGCTCGGTCGCCACTGAGCTACCCATAGCTCGGTCGTCACTGAGCCACTCATAGCTCGGTCGCCACTGAGCTACTCATAGCTCGGTCGCCACTGAGCTACTCATACCCAAAGCTCGGTCGCCACTGAGCCACTCATAGCTCGGTCGCCACTGAGCTACCCATAGCTCGGTCGCCACTGAGCTACTCATACCCATAGTTCGGTCGCCACTGAGCTACCCGTAGTTCGGTCGCCACTGAGCTACTCATAGCTCTGTCGCCACTGAGCCACTCATAGCTCGGTCGTCACTGAGCCACTCATAGCTCGGTCGCCACTGAGCTACCCATAGCTCGGTCGCCACTGAGCTACTCATACCCATAGTTCGGTCGCCACTGAGCCACTCATAGCTCGGTCGCCACTGAGCCACTCAGAGCTCGGTCGCCACTGAGCTACCCATAGCTCGGTCGCCACTGAGCTACCCATAGCTCGGTCGCCACTGAGCCTCCCATAGCTCGGTCGCCACTGAGCCACTCATAGCTCGGTCGCCACTGAGCTACCCATAGGTCGGTCGCCACTGAGCTACCCATAGCTCGGTCGCCACTGAGCTACTCATAGCTCGGACACCACTGAGCTACCTATAGCTCGGTCGCCACTGAGCTACTCATACCCATAGCTCGGTCGCCACTGAGCCACTCATAGCTCGGTCGCCACTGAGCCACTCAGAGCTCGGTCGCCACTGAGCTACCCATAGCTCGGTCGCCACTGAGCTACCCATAGCTCGGTCGCCACTGAGCTACTCATAGCTCGGACACCACTGAGCTACCTATAGCTCGGTCGCCACTGAGCTACTCATACCCATAGGTCGGTCGCCACTGAGCTACTCATAGCTCGGTCGCCACTGAGCTACCCATAGGTTGGTCGCCACTGAGCTTCGCCACTGAGCCACTCATAGCACGGTCGCCACTGAGCCACTCATAGCTCGGTCACCACTGAGCCACTAATAGCTCGGTCGCCACTGAGCTACTCATAGCTCGGTCGCCACTGAGCTACTCATAGCTCGGTCACCACTGAGCCACTCATAGCTCGGTCACCACTGAGCCACTCATAGCTCGGTCGCCACTGAGCCACTCATAGCTCGGTCGCCACTGAGCTACCCATAGGTCGGTCGCCACTGAGCTACTCATAGCTCGGTCGCCACTGAGCTACCCATAGGTTGGTCGCCACTGAGCTACCCATAGCTCGGTCGCCACTGAGCTACTCATACCCATAGCTCAGTCGCCACTGAGCCACTCATAGCTCGGTCGCCACTGAGCCACTCAGAGCTCGGTCGCCACTGAGCTACCCATAGCTCGGTCGCCACTGAGCTACCCATAGCTCGGTCGCCACTGAGCCTCCCATAGCTCGGTCGCCACTGAGCCACTCATAGCTCGGTCGCCACTGAGCTACCCATAGGCCGGTCGCCACTGAGCTACTCATAGCTCGGTCGCCACTGAGCTACCCATAGGTTGGTCGCCACTGAGCTACCCATAGCTCGGTCGCCACTGAGCTACTCATAGCTCGGACACCACTGAGCTACCCATAGCTCGGTCGCCACTGAGCTACTCATAGCTCGGTCGCCACTGAGCTACTCATAGCTCGGTCGCCACTGAGCTACCCATAGGTTGGTCGCCACTGAGCTACCCATAGCTCGGACACCACTGAGCCACCCATAGCTCGGTCGCCACTGAGCTACCCATAGCTCGGTCGCCACTGAGCTACCCATAGCACGGTCGCCACTGAGCCACTCATAGCTCGGTCGCCACTGAGCCACTCATAGCACGGTCGCCACTGAGCTACTCAAAGCTCGGTCGCCACTGAGCTACCCATAGCTCGGTCGCCACTGAGCTACCCATAGCTCGGTCGCCACTGAGCTACTCAAAGCTCGGTCGCCACTGAGCTACCCATACCTCGGTCGCCACTGAGCCACTCATAGCACGGTCGCCACTGAGCCACTAATAGCACGGTCACCACTGAGCCATTCATAGCTCGGTCGCCACTGAGCCACTCATAGCACGGTCGCCACTGAGCCACTCATAGCTCGGTCACCACTGAGCCACTAATAGCTCGGTCGCCACTGAGCTACTCATAGCTCGGTCGCCACTGAGCTACTCATAGCTCGGTCACCACTGAGCCACTCATAGCTCGGTCGCCACTGAGCTACCCATAGCTCGGTCGCCACTGAGCTACCCATAGCTCGGTCGCCACTGAGCTACCCATAGCTCGGTCGCCACTGAGCCACTCATAGCTCGGTCGCCACTGAGCTACCCATAGGTCGGTCCCCACTGAGCTACCCATAGCTCGGTGGTGGACACGGCTTGTGCCATGTACGTGCGCGCTGCCGTGTAGAGAAGAATATAGGAGTTTGAAAAAATCAGCCTGCCCGACTTGGTCCTTTCCACACTACACCAAAGTTACAACATTTATTTAGTTTGCCCCCGCTCAGCATCAACCACGCGCTATCACATGTTGAAACATACGTCTGAAGCCGCCCGATGGTCCTCTCCTCAGCTGGAACCACTGCCTGCTGGGCTTTCGGGGCCTGCTCCTGTAGACCAGCAAGGGGCCTGCTCCTGTAGACCAGCAAGGGGCCTGCTCCTGTAGACCAGCAAGGGGCGGCTCCATGCAGCCCATGAGGCTGCTGAGAGACATTGGGACAGGGTCAGATCATTCAGATCCAAGCGAGCCAATGACCATCCTGGAATATCAAGCCCGACCCACGTGCAGCACGGAACTGGTCGCCAAGTCCCGAGGCCACACCCGGAAACATCACGACACGAATCTGTCGATCCAATGGAAAAATCAACATCTAGCCCTAACGTACCTTTTCTACCTGCAGGATAATCATC
The DNA here is from genome assembly GCA_034096865.1 of Theodoxus fluviatilis. Classification (NCBI taxonomy): domain Eukaryota; kingdom Metazoa; phylum Mollusca; class Gastropoda; order Cycloneritida; family Neritidae; genus Theodoxus; species Theodoxus fluviatilis. The sequence continues at coordinate 15,047 of JAWQFJ010016324.1, read as the reverse complement.
CCGTGATGTGCTGATCTTGTCAGAAGCTTGAACACGGTGCGGATGCA
>JAWQFJ010016324.1:0-7500 GCA_034096865.1 Theodoxus fluviatilis | reverse complement strand
TAATGCACCTTCGCCACCTACCGACCTGCACAATCTTTCAGGCTTGATTCTCCTAGGAGGTGATGTAGAAGCCAACCCTGGTCCAGGCACAACAGGCCAGGAACAAGCTGGACTGCATCCGCGAATGAGTGCACGTGGCCCTTGTTCAATGGTAGACGGGGGATAAACCAATACTCTTTCATGAGACAGGGAATCCCCACAGAACCCACTGACTCTGGACTACAGCCGTCGTCCTCTGTGCTTTCGTCTTCACAGAACTTAATCTACCTCGAGGCTGAACTGCGGAGATTACATGCACAGCAGGACATGTTGTTCCAATCGGTGCATGACATTGAAGAACGACATCGACAGCAGTGCTTGCACTTGTCACAGTGGAATGCAGCACTTCAATATCAAGTGGACGGCATGAAGCTCCACCTGAACAATATGCAGACAGACCTACAGAACAGAATTGTGTCATTAGAAAATGAAACCGAAGAGCTTGAAATGGTCTCCAAGCGAACAGGGTTTCGTCTCTTTGGGTTGCATGAAGGTCCGCGTGAAACGTATTGGACCTGCCTTGAGACGGTGCTGGACGTTATACGCGAAGCACTGCCAAACACTTCGTGGACCGAGTGCGACATTGTCCGAGTGCAGAGATGGGGAGCAAGAAAAGTTGAGGATCCTGACTCCAACCCCCGTCCAATTCTCGTCGAAATGACGAGATGGTCTGACAAGCTGAGACTCCTCCAGCTGGGCCGTGACCCACTGAGAGGGAGAGGCATCCGTATCTCTGGCGATCTGACAAAGAAGCAGTCTACCACCCTGCAGCAGCTCCGAAGCCAAGGCCACCAAGCCTATTATCGGAACAATAAGCTTTACTTCAGGGATGAATCGCCAGCAGAGTTAGAGCCGCTTCTCCAGACAGGATCAAATTGGAATGTATGAGGTCCCACACCAGAGGAACATTCACTTGGCGAAATAGGTCAACGACAACGTACACCTTGGCTGGGTGAAGGTGTGGGATATGACCAGCAAGGTCGTACTCCTCAATACCACAGACAACCCCAGCACCAGGAATATAGAGGGGGCCTTCGTGCAGAACGCAGGGGCAACTTGAAACGGTCCCGGCGAGTCCGACAAAAGAGATACGAGAGGAATCCGGAGACCAGCCGCGCTTCGAGAGGCGCTTCAAGAGGCGCTCCTGCGACTCGGTCCACTATGCTCCCCACTGCCGGTCCACTATACTCCCCACTGCCGGTCCACTATGCTCCCCACTGCCGGTCCACTATGCTCCCCACTGCCGGTCCACTATGCACCCCACTGCCGGTCCACTATGCTCCCCACTGCCGGTCCACTATGCTCCCCACTGCCGGTCCACTATGCACCCCACTGCCGGTCCACTATGCTCCCCACTGCCGGTCCACTATGCTCCCCACTGCCGAAGTTCTACGTACTGAAAGTGATCGGGGACACTCCCCAGGGCTGGCGGGGGAAGATGCAACAAGGCTCCTAGAGAACTCAGGACATGACTCCATTGATGTTGCAACCACGCCACAGCCCTCTCCCGCCTATGATGTAGTAGACGAGTATGTGTGCTCTCCAGAAAGAGACTCACTCGTCGGTGAGGATGATGAACAGCACGCTCTCGATTCCCACCTAGAACCTCAAGAAGCAGTGCAAGCTCCACTCAACCTACAGGCTCTGTTTGCACGTTCCCATTTCCCACCTTTGATTAGTTCTACCAAAGCATCAGGCCTCCCTAAAGCAAAGCACTCTGTTAGTGTGGCTAAAACCGAACGGAGTTCCTCAAAGAGCCACGGAAAGCCCAACAATGGCTGTGGCTGAGGCCACGGGAAATCGTTGTCAGAGTTGTAGTGCGGGTGACTCACGCAGTGGCGGCAACAGCGGCTCTGGTGGCAGAAGTTCTCTTGGCTGCAACGGTGTGGAACCTCCGGCCGCCCCTTCAACCAGCAACACCTCCCTCTCCACGTGGCATGGACGACTGCGCCACAGAGATCACGTGGAACTACCCATCTACTGAATGGATGACGTTTCGGCCGACGCCGTTGAATGTTGATGCCGATAATGTAATAGTATTCAAGCTCTCAGGTGTGACTAACGTAAATTTCAATGTAGTCTGCATATATATTCCGTCGCACGACTCCTCTTACTATAACGGAATGCTCACAAATTGCAATATAAATATCCTAGAGGACATAATCCTTGAATGTCGGGAAACCTTCCCCGAGTCGGCATCAATGATTTGTGGCGATTTGAATTTCATGGTGGGGAAGTGGGATATCAGAACGGCAAGCCCTGACCATGATGAAGATGATACATGGGCGGGGGAAAGCTGTAGGTGTCCCAATCTCAAGCAACTCAGAACATCACAAGATGGCGTTGCCAATAACTTTGGCGTCCTCCTCAAGAGTCTATGTCAGGTCCACCGATTAATCATCCTCAACGGGTGTACACTTGGAGATAGTGAGGGACGATATACTTACCTGTCTCCCCATGATGACAGCGTCATTGACTACTCCTTGATGGATACTGATAACTCAAACTTCCCAGTAGAACTAGCCGTTGGTAACAGGGTGGAAAGTCACCACATGCCACTAGAAATTACGATTGGGCCAGAAAACAAAAACTGTAATGATGTTTCAGAGAAAGTATATGTATCCCAATTACGATGGAATCCAACGAAACCTCCTACATTTATGGAAAACTTGGAAAGCCCCCACATTAAAAGGCAACTGGAGGCTGCATTACAAATGACACATAATGCCATAGACTCTGCCCTTCAGATATTTAATACTGCCATTCTTTCTTGTATTCAGTGTATGGAGAAGGAGATCCTTGCCAATCCACCAGTGGCTAGAACTCTGTCTGTTTGGTACGACCACGAATGTCGCACTGCTAAACGTAACGCAAGAAGATCCCTTTTCCAATATAGGAAAACGAGATCTTCAATGCACAAAGAAAAATATCTAGCTGATAGAAAAGATTACGAAAGCTTATCTGATCCAGTCAGGTTCGGGTGAAAAATGGCCAAACCTTGAACAAATTGCTTTAAATGCAGACTCAACTGTTTTGGGTTGCTTAAGGGTGTGACTTTTACATCCCAAAAGTTTACCAAAGTATGATGGGGCAAACATTTATTTTTGGGCTCTGGAAAATGGCGACCGAACTGAAGTATGACGCAAACACAAATTTACCCTATTTTTGCATTTATTACACAAAGTTACTAGAAATATGACGTATAGTGCTAATTCAAGCTTCCATTTGACATTTGCTAACTGAATATATGATAAATAAATCTAGATGTATTAAACATATGTCAAAAACGTGCATTTTCATTGATGATTTGATGTCTCTCAGGACATTTGACACGACGACAAAGCATAAAAATAAATGTAAATGAACAAAATACAAACAAACAGCATTCAATTCAATGCTCATATTGGTTTCAGACATGCATGCTTTTGAGAAAAGGTGAGGTGTTTCAATCTCTCTCTCTAAATCCCCACTTGTCCCCCGTCCTCCACGAACCCCCCCCCCCCCCCTTCTTCGCTCTTGTTCACCAAAAAATGAACCCTCATTTTTTTTCTAAACACGGTACATATACACTTTTCTGCAAACTTTTCAACTCAAAGGAAAGCCAATTTCTCACCAGTCTATAACATACCCATTCCCCTTTCATTGCTCTTCATCAATTTCATCGTCCTGCTCATAGTCTAGGTTCACGGGTGCAACGTTGACACAGGTTTCTCCTCGACAATGACCACATGCTGCTGTGCACACAAGGCCATGTTTCCGGCAAGTGCACCTCGTGGTTGAACAGTCAGTCTGACAGTTGCACCTGATGACCGTCAAGAGCTCCTCTGGAGCAGCAGGCAAATCAGTCAGCATAGGGAGTAGCATGCGATTGGCCACTTCCCAACCCCATTGACACGGATCCAGGGACGCATCATTCAGGTTCTTCCATGCCTGAACCTGGAAATAGACGCGGAAGCAATGGTACTTGGCAGCAGATGATGATGGAGGCAGAGAACTTGGTTGGAAAGATTTGGTTGATGTGGCCACCTTCTGTACATATTTGACATATCTCAGATGATTGAGGCTGTCCTTTTCCTCACCTCCATACAGGAGCACAACCGCCTTTTCCCCTGCTTCTTCTATCTCCTGATGAGTACTGGCTGCCATGAAAACATCAGCAATCTTCTGAAACAGTGTTGATTTCCTCAGGAGTTTCACAGGCAGAGATTTGCCAATGTTCATCATCCCGCTGGTAGTGTCGCAACCAGTGATCGCATGTGCAAAAAGTATTCTCCCGCATGTTTCTGTCCCAATTTTGGCCCTCGTTGCCTTGATGTCCCACAGTTTGGCCTTTTTCCCACTCGGCATGAAGTACACACCATGAAGATTGTCTGTAACGTGGTACAGGAGCAAGACAAGAAGATCAGTGTCTTCTCCTATGAGGACAGTGGTTGAACTTGCAGCAACGTCTAGAGTTGTCTTGACAATCAGGCAATCGGCGTCATCTTTTGCATGGTGGATCTGGAACCCCAATTTCATCAAAATTTCGCTCAGAAGATTGATGAACCGCTGCTTGTTGCTTGGATTGGCAAGAAATTTCTCCCGAGTGTCTTGAAGGATCATGTCACCGGTAAAATTTACCTGCACTGAGGTACCATGCCGTCTGACATGGGTGGCAGCTTTGGTTGTTTGTTGCGTGCTGTACCCATCAAACACAATGGTTGCTTTCTTGTACTTTCGTGCAACAAATTCTGCATACATCTCAGCCAGCTGGTTGTAAGTTGATCCCCTCCGCCATGGCAGCTTGTGGAGAAGTGAACCTCCATCAAGGACAAAATTAATGTTTTCATTTGGCAAAGTGGTGTCCTCTTTTGTAAATGACCAGAGATACTCTGCAAGTGTTGACTTTGATGCCAGTCGTGGTAGTCCACTGGCGTCGAACAAGGCACATGGAAGGTTGGTCATCTCATACTTGAACAAAGATGGTATGGTCTCTGGTGTGCTTTGTGCTATCTTCAACAGGCGTTGAAAGAGAAGAAGTGGATAAATAATGATGGGCTCATCATTGACTCTCACTGCCAATTTTGTAGCAAGAGTGACGGCCACATCTTTCTTTCTGATGACAACCTCAAGCACATTTTTTTCTGTCATACCATCCAACATTTTCTTCCCGATATTCTTGGCATTATCAACATTGGCTGTGGCATCTGCAACCCGCCCACTTGCGATGCTTCTGAGGGAAGGGTCTGAGAGAAATGGACTTCTGTCTGTCAGGTTCGAAACAAGTGTCTGTGTGTCCTTGTGGTCGCGGGCTTGTCTGGTTATACCGGTTTCTTTGTGCTGCTCCGAAGTCGTGAATGTGATGCCTGAGAGTGTCTGCATTGCAGAGTTGACCTCAGCACAAGCAGGCATGGAAAGAAGCCAGACAAGACGCTGTCTCTCTCCGAAACCCGTTCCCCGTGTAAGGCCTCCACTGGTCTTCAGACTTCTCATGAGGACTTGTTCGATGACAAGATCCTGCGACAACCCCGCCCAGTATCTTTCGCTTCTTCGGAACACGTGGTGCCCCTCTTGGTAGTCTTGATACACCTTTGGGTGTGTGTCTTTCAATGCCATCATCTGCTGGAGGTACAGTCTGGCAGATTTGGCGTAGTTGTGATGCCCTGCAGCTGCAAAAAAAAGGCAACATCTCAGCTACTGACTGTAGGTGCAAATTGAAGCGCCCAGTTCTTTCGGCCTTGATGGATTTCTTCAAAATGCCTACCATGTCTAGGTACTGAAACTAGAGCTAAACGGATCCGACCACTCACAGTAGCCAACTTTGAGATGTTTTTCTGGAGTGTATAGCACTTCTTTGGGATAAATAGGGTGAGGGTAGCTCTAATTTAGGTTAGCTGAGCAATATATATCGGCCATTCCGCTGAAATCAGCCGTAAACAAGACAAAACGGCCTCCTAGACTGTATCCCTTTAATGATTGTAAATGGACGAAAAAAGCGCGATTTTGATTTGTATGGGTTTCCATACTTTTTCCACTGGGCAGCGTGCATAGCATTACACACAAGTAAACAATAGGTAAACAACATCATGTGTACTCCAAAACCATAAATAAACTCGGTAAGAGCTCATAATTGGTCATGCTATACATTTTCCACCCTACTGGTATCAACACACCACGAGACCTAGTTGTCTGCAGTAGAATGACCCAGTAACACGATCGCTGTGTGCTAAAAATAAAACGCACAGCTGCTGAAGCTAGCGGTCGAGAAAGACACTTATCTTGTCCCAACTAAATCTATTTTTCACTGAATAAACGAGAGATACACTTTTTATTTATCTTACCTCAGACAAACTGCTTAGGTCGCTCTCTTCATCAGGAGTAGGAGCTTCGGCAGTTGCGAGGGGAGGCGTCGCCATTGTGTTGACGCAGTGCCGGAAATACTAGAGCACTCGTATGGTGCGCGGTCCGTGCCATTTAGTGCATGTTTCAGTTTGGGATTTCGTGCGACTTAAAAACATTGTTTTTATAGAAACTTGGCCCCAAGCTACAATGGTAAACTTTATTGGAAAATATAATAGATACCATTAGAGTTCAAAATTAAAAAGTTCCAGCTTTAAAGCAAATTGTTCAAGGTCCAAAACCAATCTGACTGGACAAATCCCTGCCAAGAAAAGAAGACATGAGTCTCCAGAGAGAAACTGCACACTTCATTGATTGGTCTAAATTTCCGTCATCTTGAAATTTTCGTCTGCTGCAGTTGTGGTTACATGTGCCAAACACTGTACATAAAGAAGACGTGGAACTTGCGAAGAAAATGCGAAAAAGTGTTTGTGGGTTATCGTCCCTAGTCACATGCTGGCGGCGAAAACAAAATGGCCGATCGCGTGCGAGGCGGTGGTGATTTTTGCTCGGCTCTTGGTTGCAAGAACGCCCGTTACAAACAGAGCTGCTTCGGGAAAACTTTCCACAAGTTCCCTAAAGAAGAAAAAAGGTGGGTTGTGCAGTGATTATTTCATCAGGTTTACCTTCTTCAGAATGAGAATGCAATGGCTCGAGTCAACTAACTCAGTAGACTAGATCTACAGCGTCAGCGAGTACTTACGACTGTGAGTGTGAGTCAGCAGTCAGTACAAAACAACAGTTTACACTTGATGACAAACTACCCGTGGGCATATTTGCTGAATCCTTTATCAAACCTTGCTTACGGGAAAACTACAGTACAAAGGTACATCACTCATCCGTTTTGCGTTTAGGCAGAGCGTTAGATTTAGAATGGATGCCATTTCACAAGCTGACAAGGCGATTCCTTTCAATCATAATCATGCCCGTGTGATCAGATTGTCAATGATTGTGATCACAATTACGTACGTACACAATGAAATAACACAATTTTGCAAAGCATGTTTTTATCTTCTCCTGTTTGTACTGGTGTATCCGTAAGCGATTTTGGGCTGGGGGTGTTTCTTGGGCAAGCTAGAATTT
>JAWQFJ010016323.1:0-36266 GCA_034096865.1 Theodoxus fluviatilis | reverse complement strand
TTGAAGAGCCTAGAAAATCTCTTGGCATGGTACTTTTTAAGTTCTTTTAATATTTCATAAAGGCAATTTCATAAAGTCTTTAGAACATGTGTGGAACGGGATTGCTTGATGGGGCAAAGGGGAGCTGTTCTTTTCCCTATTTCAGTGTCGTAGAGGCTGCCGTCATATAGCTATCGGTGTGTCGCGGCTTCATGAACTTGCCTACAGACTAATGGTAGAGAATGTGGAAGTCCCAGGCAGTATGCCACATGTGGTGTGTGTTGGTACCCAGCATCTTACTTGGTCACTCATGGTTCAGTAGTGACAACGTAGAGCATGCTCAGTGTGACTAACATTTTGGTTGCACTCTAAAGAACCCATGGCACTTGTTAGGGGTGTCTTGGCCAAATTGTTAAAAATTGTGAATTCACATTCCAGCTCTTTTGGTGTCAACCTATGCAAGCTTGGTAATGAAAGAATGATTTTTTTGTGTGGTTACCTAATGCAGACCCAATGCAGACCCAAACTGTGTAAGTTTGGTAATGAAAGAATGAATTTTTTTGTGTGGTTACCTAATGCAGACCCAACCTGTGCAAGTTTGGTAATAAAAGAATGACTTTTTTTAGGGATTACCTAATGCGGACACAACTGCAAAACATCCTGGAATGAAATATTTTCTAGGAGGCAGTTATTCAGGACTATGAAAGCGCTAAATTCTGCATCACAATTTACATATGGATATTGCTGACAAATGTCATTAATTTGCACATTAAAAGAGGAATGACAGAAGATGTAAATTTGCACATTAGATGAGAGATGATGGAATGTCGAATCCAAAGAACTAAGAAATAAGTCGGATAGAACCACCACCTTGTTGTAGGTTGTCTCCCACAGGACAGAATTTGAAAAACAAATTCTAATAGACGTGCAAAGTTGGACATCAAAAGATGCATTTCGGCCATTGTTAGGTTCCCCTGCTATTCGTGGTGCTGGCCTCATCGTGGCGCAGGGGTGAACGTCGCCGACTTGGCGGCGGCCAACAAGCACCACATTTTCTGACCTGTTAGATGATGTTGCCAGTCTTGCAGTTTCTTGGGTTGACTGTTCAGGCAACCTCCAAGCACAGTCTTATTTGTGCATGACCAGGGCTTCTGCAGGTGCTAACAGCACATGATTAATGATCATGCAAATAAACTTATTTGGAAACCTTTGGTCTTGGTTGTTTTCAACGACCCCAGCCCCCCTAACCATCAAGGGTGATAGAATCGAAGTGGTGTCATTATATAGGTATCTTTGAGTTACACTTGACAATTACTTAAAATGGACAGAAAATATGTTTAGAGTTCAGATGAAAGCAAATCAAAGACTATTTCCTTAGGAAAATTAAATACTTCCGAGTGGAGAAGACCATCCTTGAACCATTCTGCATGTCTTATTGTACAGTCCACCATTACTTACTGCTTGGCGTGCATCTTTGGAAATTTGACTGCCAAGAAAAAGAAACGGATCAACAGAATCATCAAAAGGGCAGCCAAGATAGTAGGAAAGCCACTTCCTCAGATTGACAAACTTTGGCGCGGAGGCTGTCTCAGCGAAGATACTCTCAATTCTGGCAGACTCAACCCCACCCACTACATGAGAACTATATTCGAGCCAAATCAGGTGTTCAATTCATTTCACTAAAAGCACGAACTTTAAGATTGAGGAACTTATTTGTGCCCATGTCCATCCGTGACTTAAACTGTTGTGCGCGCCGAGTACTACTAGTCTCCAGTGAGCTTGAGTATTAGGTGTCGAGAGGTACCGGGTGGAGTGGGGGGGGGGGGGGGGGGGGTTATGTTTTGTTTGTATTTTTCTGACTCTTGTCCATCGGCTAACCGCCGGTCCCGACTACTCCCCCTATCTCCATCCTGCCCTTTTACTTTATCCTTTCTCCTCTGCTCTCCTTTACTTCCTCCGGTCCTCTGTTTCTCTTATTTTCCCCCTACCGACTTCTCCGTCTTCCCCCCCCCCCCCCCCCTCCCTGTTCCCTCTTACCCGTGTAGTCTCGCGGCGCGGTGGGCGCGCGCACTCTTCCCTTGCTGCCTCTTCTCCGCTCTCTCGTTCCCACCCCCCCCCTCTCCTTTCCCCCCCCCGTTTTTTTTTTTTTTCTTACTTTGACTGAGCTTTCTTTTTTTTTTTTTTTTTTTGTCTGTTTTTGTTTTGTGTTTTTTTCCTCTTTCATTTGTTGTTTTATTTTTTTTTTTGCCATAAGTGCCTTTTTTTTTTTTTCACATTTCGTCTCTCTTTCTTCTTTGCTCTTTTCCCTTTTCTTAATTCTTGCTTCTTTGTTCGTTTTCTGTTTTTTTGTTTTGCCCCCCCTTCTTTTTTTTTGTTATATAGAGTTGCTTTTTTGTTGTTTTTTTTTTTTTTTTTTTTTTTTTTTTTTGTTTGTTTTTTTTTTTTTTGTTTTTTTGTTTGTTTGTTTTTTTTCGTTCGCTGTTTCAATTTTGTTTGTTACTTTGTTTTTTTTCTTGTTTTTTTTGTTTCGACAACCGGTGTTACAGTCTCTTTTTTTTTTTCACATCTTTGTCTTTTTGTTTTTTTTTTTTTTTGTTTTCTTTCTTTTTCTTGTTGTTCGTCTACCTTTGCTCTCTCTCCTCTTGTTTCTTCTCGTATTCTCCGTTTATGGTTTCTGAGGTTGCTTATTTTTCCATTTTTTTTTTTTGTTTTCTTTCTTGCTTTTGTTTCCAATCAGTTTGTCATTTTGGCTTTTTCATGTCTTGTTTTTTTTTTTTTTTTCCCGTTTGTTTGTTGTTTTTGTTTGTGTTTGTTTTGTGTGTTTTTGTTTTGTTGTTTTTTTTTTTTTTAGTTTTTTAGTTCTTGTTTCTGGATTCTTCTTGCTTTTTTTGTTTTTCCTTTTTTTTTTTTGTGTTCTTTCTCTCTCCGTTTTCTTTTTGTTGCAAGGGCATTGAGTGTAAGGAGATGAAGAGGTCCGGTGTGGTTGCATTGTGTGTGAGTGTGTGTGTGCAAGAGCATAAGAATGAAAGGAAATGGAGTGGTAGAGTGTGGTGCACGGGTGCTTGGAATCTACGAGGTGAGAAGAGTGTTTGATAACAAAGGGGTGAGGGGGATGGGAGAGAGTGAGAAAGCCTAACGCGAAATTAGTTGTACATATACTTTTTGAAACTGTATATACATCATTTATCATTATGTACTTGATAATAAAGATTGCCTGTCTGTGTTTTTCTTGTGAACATCACTACACTATACATCAAACGGAATAGAATGCAGATCATTTCATTCGCAGGACACTCTTTGACATGCAAATAAACAAAATAGTCTGTAAAGGCACCATTTTGTGTGTGTGGAAACATTACACTTTTCATGGTGACTACATTACTATAAAACCCATACCCATATTGCTAACCAAATATAGTGGCTGCTCAGTAACGGCCTGCCTCGGTCACTTCTCATGGTACAAGACTGTGACCATTTCAGTTATGGTCTTACCATACTCCTTCCTTGGACATACAGATCAATGTCATTTTCTCGCTCTTTTTCCTTTGAATATGGTATTGCAACAAAGAACGGTAATGCCTGGCAAAAAAAGTTTTCACAGGATCCCCAGGATAATTTGTAGTGAGCGATTGGTAATATCTAGCAATTGACATGACATCTTCAGTGTGGAGATCCTTATACGAATGACAACACCTTCAGATAAAATTTAAAATCGGACCCATACCACCAAGAAAAATTATGTTGGCATGAAAACATTTATCATAAGTGGCAGGGGATTTATTTAGACAATTATTAATGGTACTGAAGCAAGTGCCACAAAATCGACATAGATGCACAGAAAGGCAGTAAGTCGTTCAGGAGACCAAGAGCGATCAACTCTGGAACGACTTGTGCTATAGATTGCTAGGTAGCCTATCATGGAACGGCTGGAAGTGTATAGGTCCAAAATAGCTGTGTTTGGGGAATGGATGGAAGCGACCATCACAAATGTGTGCAGTGGCACCCATTTCGACCTGTGACTAACACCCAGCCAATGCGAGAAGTTACCGTTCTAGGCTGCCGTTCTTTTCTTTTTCGAAAGAATAACTGCTCTGAACTTCATAAAGTTTGAAGGGAGGTAGCTCTTTTACGTTAGCCCTTTGTGTAACCTCCCTTGATGCAAGTGTCGAAATTCTGCGATATAACATACCACCCACCCACCAAACGAGACTTCTTGTGCAATATTTCGTCAAAATGTGCAATGTTTGGGTCTTGGCAACGGGCCTAAATTTTGAATGAACCAAATTCTGCATCCGCTGGAGAGCTCTCTGTAAGACAGGGAGGGGATGGTGTCTACGGAGGAAAAGGTCAGCCATTTCTTTGGATTTTGTGTCGAAGTCTTCACCACTGGAACAGAGGCGACGAAGGCGAAGTCGTGAGAGAGGGATATTGTTCTTGGTATAGGGGTTGTGGGAAGAGTGATATGTGGATACGAATGGGAATCTTAGTTTTGTACAAGACAGAGATGGTTATGGTATTTTGTGCTAAGGAGATATTACCATTAACCACTCTTTTCATTTTCGTTCTAGGGGTATGCTTGTAATGATTCAGAAAGGTCTACGGACAAACAAAATTCCCCCATTCATTCACTGTCTCCCATTCAAAACAAGGAAGAACAGACAGAAGGAAATAGTTAGAGGTATTTAATGAATGATAATGAAACAACTGAGTGAAAAATGCTAGAATAAAAAAAGTATTAATCTAATGCGCCAGGCAGCTAGTTAACTATATCCTTTTCCCTAACCCAACAGGAGTAACTAAGTCACATTACCGTGGTTAGGTTTCTGCAGCATCCAACACAGTCACAAAGCCAGACAGTCACTTTCCGAATTTAATGTCGAGTTCACAGTTCTTCACAATACCCAAGTAGGAAGAGGGGAAGATTTGTAGAGGCGAGCTGGGAGGCCTGGTTCGTCGCTCGGTTGAACCCTCGCCCTTTTGCATGCAGCGGGAGCTGCCCATAACACATCCGATCTTGCTGCTGTCGGTGAATGCGACATTTGCCAGAACTATGGTAGCTACAAGCAAAATCAAGCCACACTGACAACATTGGCCACATTTCTGCCCTCATGGAAGACGATGGCGGCTGCCAATGTTATGTGGAAGAGTGTTGGCAGCAGTGGTATTAGAATCTGTGGGCCCAGTGTTCCAGCATCGAAACCCGTACTCATGGTAGTGGCAATCAGTGTGCCTCATCTTGGCAGTGAAGTATGATGGACAGTGAATTTATAAAGTACTAGCCACACCCTCTACACGTGCTGCACACGAGTATGGCAAAAGATGGCAAGAAGTCCGGAGTATGGAAGCAGACAATTGCGGGCTTTGCCCGCTACCCTTCTCCCCATTCAGCCGAGCTCCTCCTCTTTCTCCAAAACGGCACCAAAAGTGAGGGGCAAAATTATAGGTGTTGTGGGCAGAGATGTAAAGGTGAAATAAAGCTTGCTTGTGTTGTGAAGGTTCTAGATCGTCGTGGCACGGTTGGTTTGTTTATATTAGTCAGGTCATTGCCCTGGCACGCGGTCGAACCGGGCTAAAATTATCTTGTGTCACGTGACGTCAGTCGATTTAGAGCTCGAGCTTTTAGAGACTGTGCTGCTTCATTCACGAAAGATCTGGAACCTGGGGTTAGGTATATAAGGAGCGACAAAGCAAGAGAGAGAGGCAGACAAGAGTGAGACACGAGGAGACGAGCAGCAGATGCAACAGACTTAAGTTAAGGTGAGAGCTTAACTAGTCCTCCTTGTAAGGAGTGAGTCCTCTGCAGTACTGCGCGTAGAGTGAAGCTGCTACGAGTACGACGGTATTGTTTACTAATTTTCACCGCTGTGTAGCGACCAGTGCGTGAATAAAGGTTATCAAAAACGACCACCAGCGTTTGTAACTTCGACTTCCCAGCACAAGCTAGAACCCTCGTACAACAAGAGAAGAACGCAACACTTGCTTAGCCAAGAACCTCATGGTAGACATCTTGTTGGTTGATTCTTGTGGGCGTGCAGATGAAGAAGTTTCTGGCTTGTCCTACTCTGCAGCAGACTTCACCCTCTCCTCCTCCCTTCCTCCCAGATAAAAAGCTTTATCAATGGAAATGGTAACACCACCACCACTTCCCCATTATCCTCCTCCTCCCAGACCAAGGGCGCATTTGTTAGGCAAGTGGCTCGCCTCAATGGCTAGTCGAGGGCGAGCGAGACGCTCCTACGGCTAAAAAATGGTCAATCATCAATTGGCAAGGCGGAAGTCCGAGAGAACATGGCTGTGTCCTGGCGCCAGAGTCGGAGAAGAAGTTGCCCATTGTTACGGACTGGCTAACTGGGCCTCCGGTTAGCCTAGCCCGCACAAATGAAAATAAACAAGGAAACACAAACACCAGCACAGAGTTACAGAGTCGTGTATTCGAACACAAAACAAACTCAACTGCCCGTCCCACACCAGGGCTCACAGGTGCTGACGTGCGGCCCCCGCCGGCACTCAGACTTCAAACACTCAAGCTCCAGCGGCCCCCGCCGACAGTCTTCATACAGGCCCCCGCCCGGAAAGCTCCACTTCTCCGCTGTCCAACGAACCCCGTCACCCTGGGGTTCATTCGCTCGAGTCTCGTATCCAGCTTTCACTCGGCAAATATACAATCAATCAGATCATTCGCTCACCCGTGAACACTCCTCAGTCAGTACGTCACCCACTCATGCTAAAAATAATCACAGTCAGAACCTAACCACGTGCACACCACCATTCGCCACATTCGATTCGTAACACCCATAGACGAAATAACTGATGATACAGACATCACCGCAGTTTTTCGCTTCATTGAACACACCATGGTGCCATATCGAATGACACGGGAACTTTTATCAACGGAAGAAAAAAAAAGCTACCGGGTCCAACTGAAGACAATGTTGTCGAAAATGTTGTGCTACAAGTCATATCTCGATCAATTCAAGGGACATAATTCATAGCATGTCCGTGTACGGCGTTGCGTGTTTGCAAACGACAAGACAAATTTCGGGAGTGTATGTCCAGAAACAACCTATACACCTACTCCTCAAAATATACAAATTAACAACCAAGCAGCAAATACTTTCCTGTACGCACACTGGACCCTGAGAAGCACATTACAGGCACTGCCGTCTAACAGCGGTAATTACCAATGGACCTCATGCACGAGTCAGCAGCGAATGTGTTACGCGAGTTATCTCCCCTGAAATCGGTGCGTGATCGAAGATAGCGACAATGGAAACAAAGCGAGTGACTGTCAGCGAACTGCAACGTTTCTTGCGAAACAGAGGTGTGGTTGTGGGTCAGAGCAAGAGACAAGAACTTCTTGAACTTGTTGGGATAGCCAAGGACTTGAGTTTACCCGTAGATCCTGAGTTATGTGTAGACCTGATGTGATTGGCGAAAAACTGAGAGACTGCAACCTCGTGTTGTCCAACCGTGCACTTCTGTCTGGATCTTCGGACATAAGCATCCTACCAGACTTTTCTTTTGTGGATGGGTGCACCTACTTGATGGGACATGGCGTGGGCATTACAGCTATCAGGGACTATAGACGCTCCGAAGCTTATAGTCTCATGCAGGACGGCTTTGTCAGTAGTGTTCAAACCATGGAGCTAACCAGTGGGTACTATGCAGTTAAGGCTTCAGTCAAGCCGAGGACAAGGGACAGAGATCCAGTTACCAATGCTCCATTAGTGTGTGTAGGTGTGTGTGTGTGTAGGGGTGTGTGTGTGTGTGTAGGTGTGAGTGTGGGTGTGTGTGTAGGTGTGTGTGAGTGTAGGTGTGTGTGTGTGTATGTGGTCAAGAGTACAGAGGTGCTGAGTATTGGTGTGACACAAATATTTCAAAATAAACTTTCTGATACAGTAATGATACACTCTTCATTTTACTTAAATATGATGCATTAGGTGAAGTCTAAACTGTACAGAAAAGAAAAACTGAATGCAATGTTTAGTTTAGTTGTATTTGAAGAAGACAGTTTGGAGTCTCATCTTAACTTGACACCACCACTCATTCAGAAAAAGAGCCACAAAAGATAAACTATTCAACACAAAAACTTTATTGCAGCTTCAACATCCAAGTAATAATGATATTTTTGTTCCTAGGTCAAGAAGAAGTGAAATAAAGCCATAACTGTTAGTCAAATTAGAGGTTAGCATTTGTCAACTTTACACCGCAGCCAATTTTCATGTCACACTTTGGTGTAGAGTTAAGAAGAGACTCCAAACCAGACCCATGACTCCAGACCATGTGTGTCTGTGTGTGTTTGTGAGTGTGTGTGTGTAGGTGTGTGTGAGTGTGTGTGGGGTGGGGGTGGGGGTGGGTGTGTAGGGTGTGTGTGTGTGTGTGTAGGTGTGTGTGTGAGGGTAGGTGTGTGTGTATGTAGTCAAGAGTACAGAGGTGCTGAGTATTGGTGAGACACAAATATTTCAAAATAAACTTTCTGATACAGTAATGATACACTCTTCATTTTACAAAAATATGATGCATTAGGTGATGTCTAAACTGTACAGAAAAGAAAGACTGAATGCAATGTTTAGTTTAGTTGTATTTGAAGAAGACAGTTTGGAGTCTCATCTTAACTTGACACCACCACTCAATCAGAAAAAGAGCCACAAAAGATAAACTATTCAACACAAAAACTTTATTGCAGCTTCAACATCCAAGTAATAATGATATTTTTGCTCCTAGGTCAAGAAGAAGTGAAATAAAGACATAATTGTTAGTCAAATTAGAGGTTAGCATTCATCTTAACTCAACTTTACACCGCAGCCAATTTTCATTTCACACTTTGGTGTAGAGTTAAGAAGAGACTCCAAACCAGACCCATGACTCCAGACCATGTGTGTCTGTGTGTGTGTGTGAGTGTGTGTGTGTGTGTAGGTGTGAGTGTGTGTGGGGTGGGGGTGGGTGTGTGTGTGTGTGTGTGTAGGGGTGTGTGTGTATGTGTGTGTGTGTGTGTAGGTGTGTGTGTGAGTGTAGGTGTGTGTGTGTGTGCATGTGGTCAAGAGTACAGAGGTGCTGAGTATTGGTGTGACACAAATATTTCAAAATAAACTTTCTGATACAGTAATGATACACTCTTCATTTTACATAAATATGATGCATTAGGTGATGTCTAAACTGTACAGAAAAGAAAGACTGAATGCAATGTTTAGTTTAGTTTTATATGAAGAAGACCTACACAAACGCACAAGCTCAATACAGCCGGCAACATGTTCGCCGGCCGGGACAGCGAAATAGATCTATTTCACTCAGAATGTCAATCAAAATAGGGCCACGTACTTATTTTTTTAATCAGTGATTGATTAAATCATCATATTTTATGTGACACTGAGGCCAGACCATCAAAACAATTAGCACTAGGCCTTGAATCAAATCGTCGTGCGATATCTTACCTTGCTGCAAATGTACCTGTACTGCGTGATTGTGTTGACGTTCAACTGGTCAGCTGGGCGATTGCAGGCTTTTATCCAGCGAAGGCAACGATCTAGATGGTACATATTCTTTCCTGGTTTCACAAATGAAATGAATTTGACGCCAACACAGCGTTCAGGGTATCTACTATCCGCTTTACATAGTCCCCAAGCACAGTGCTTGTTACTCGGCATTATGAATGATTCGAGGGAAGCTGCACCCGAAACAAGGGAAGTAACTCCCAGAGCCTCGATATGTGGATATGGTCCATTATCTATGACATCATACGATGGGTTTTAAAACGCGTCATGCGGAGTTTACGCGTCACGCTTGGCGTCTGTTACTTGCATTTGGACTACCGGCAAGGCAAGTCACTTTGCTCGTAGCTCTGGTTATTCCCTGTCGGGAATGGCCAGTGGCTACGAGCAAAGTTAAGGGTGGGTTTTGCCTAAGTTTGCTGCTTTGGGTTTTTTATTGCTGTATAAAGGGATGGCGTGTTGCTTTGTTTTAGAGCAAGAGGCGGGTGTCTCTTTGTTGTACAGAGCGACCGTGGATGTACTTGTATTCTGGCCTTTGGAAGGGCAAGTCGCTGTGGAGCGCGGCTCTGGGATGCTCGTATGCATCGCCAGTAGAGCCTCCACAGCAATGAGGACTTGTACCTTGGCTTTGGGGGAGCAAGTCACTCTGCCCGTAGCTCTGGCATTCCTCCCCTAGGAATGGCCAGCAGTGCGAGCGGAGTTGAAGGCAGGAGCCAGGAGGCTCAATCTGGAATGACTGCATCTTTCATCTAGCCTGTTGAGGCATCTTGTTTTCATGGCCTGTTGAGTGCCGAGTTTTCCCTTTGGGGGAATGCGGAGAGGAGCTGGGAGGCGCCTGTCCTCTTCAACCCAAGCGACGTGGAGGAGCCCGTCCTTTGCAGGTGCCAGGAGGCACCTGCCCTTCCCAAGTGGTGAAGAGGAGTCACCACCCAAGCGACGTGGAGTACCGTCAATCATGCGACGGAGGAGCCGTCTTTCATGTGACGGAAGGAGCCGTTATCCATGGGCACTGGGAGGTGCCTGTCCGCTTTGGGCGACGGGACGGAGCCGTCGTCATCCGTGAGATGTGGAGACGCGGTCGTCTACCAGTCTATAGTCTATGCGGGAGCGAGGACCAAGTGACTCAGGTCGCTGTGAGCCTGTGTGTGTGATGGTCAGGCGTGTGCTATGTGCCTACTTTGTACCTGCAAGCGTGTTCGCAGGGAGGTCTGAGCAATGATCACCTTTGATGTTCTGGACGCTGGGAGAAAATGGACAGATCGGATCAAGACTGGGGTAAGGTTGAACCACCATCTTCGAACCTTTTTTCTATCTTCTCTCCAGTTGAGTCCGCGTTGGAATCGTTCCGGCAGTAGCGTGTCGCCCTCTTAAGGGACTGATAAGTGACATTGTTTTGTCCTCGTCGTTGCGGCTATGGTGCCGGGACCGCTTAAGAGGGAGTGGTTATTATTGTTTGATTCGTACGTTTCCCGTCATTAGCCGCGAGAGGCGGTTATGCTTTGATAAGAGAAGAAATGGTGTTTTCTTTTTGATGGTGTTTCTTGTTGACCCTGCACCTTGCAGCTTTCAAGGGAGTATTTGCATGTAATGGTTTTCACTCTGTGTATGCTTTTTGGTGGGGACTGTGTTGGGTGAATGTTTTTTTTCACTTTGTAAAGCTACATGTGGTTTTAGTATGTGAGGGAATTATCACGTGTCGTGCGTTCAAGATGGAGTGGGGCACCTCGCTACCGACGGGAGTCAGGGGGTGTCTTTCACAGCCTGTTGGGGCCCACCTCCTTTCCCCTAAGGAGGGGGGCTGTCCTACACATCCACTTAGTGACCTGTGTGTCGAACCCATGGGGGGTTGGTTATCCGTGTGTGATTTTTTTTATCAAGAGTGGTATGCTTGTTGTGAAGCTACCTTTGAGCACTAGGGTGCGACCTTTTCCTTGAACCCCGATGGGGGTAGATTGTTATCTCTGTGTTATTTCTTCCACGCGTCTGCGGGGAGGCTGCGTCTGGTGAGACCAGCTCCTCCCCCCTTGAGGCTCATGCCCAAGAGGTGTTGTTTATCTGTTGTGGAGTGTTTTCCCCCATGTGTATGAGCGAATGTTGATGTTCACTTGTTTATTGTTAATAAATATCTTGTGTAATTATTCTTTTGCCTCAGCATCTACCTTTATTTCTCGTCTGCTTATTTGTCCGTGTCCGACAGGAGTTTGGCAATTAGGTTTTGTTGAAAACCTTGGTCAGAAAAATGATCAATTATACAATTTTTTAAATTATTCTTTCGACCTAACTGCTACACAAAGCGAACAAAACACATCTGCGGGGAGTGTCGTGGTCTAGCATAAAAAATCAATGCACGAGTGATCGTTTCACTATCTGATCCGACATGGTATTCCAGCAAACAAGCAACTACTGCAACTTCATGAAGTTATTGAAATCTCAAAGTGTGATGTCAGACTGATTGACCGATCGAGTTCGACTGCAGCTGCCGGTTGCATTCTCGAACATTTCGTCTGCACTGAATACTATAGATCACTCAACTTAAGTATATGGGGGTGGAAAACAGTAGGCCTACTGTGTCATTTGCCATAACCATCGTGGCAAAATTATTGATGGAAAGTTGTCAAGCTACATGGCATTCCAGCAAACAAGCAACTACTGCAACTTCATGAAGTTCTTGAAATCTCAAAGTGTGATGTCAGACATCGATTGACCAATCGAGTTCGATTGCAGCTGCCGGTTGCATTCTCGAACATTTCGTCTGCACTGAATACTATAGATCGCTCAACTTAAGTATGTGGGGGTGGAAAACAGTACTGTGTCATTTGCCCTCCACCCTGACCTCTGACCTTGCCAGCGCTTTGGCCTTCCTAAACTTGTTGGGGTTGGATGGTTTGCCATTCCTCCCATCCTGCTTCCCTTTGTTACAGTCCCCTGTGGGTTGGAGATAAGACTAGACTGTCTCCCTATACAGGTTGTAAAAGGTGAGTAACATAGGAAATCGAGGCTCAACTTGCCATTTCCAGTAATGTTGTAGTCAGTAAGCTTACATAGTCAATAAGGGCTGAAAGGCTATGAAACCTCAATTGTTATCATTCATTTTCCATTGTAATGATTTCTGTTTACTTACAACCTGATCTACAGATGTACATTCCAGCTCTATTCATGTCCATCCCACATACTGACCTGGCAACTATTGTCTCATGCTAGAAAAACTTAGCAAAGCATTGCCAGTAAAATTCTCTTAACAGTTTAATAACCTTTGGTGCTATCTACCAACAACAAAGGCAGAGATACAATCCACACACACACACATACCACCACCACCACCAAAACTTACACGCCAGTGAGGCACAGACAAAACACTGGCATAGTTATAAAGCTGCAATATCTGCCACAACAGTCATGCAATGTACCTTCCTCACTGAACCACGACAGGTCATTTGCATTGTAGCACAAAGTTGGGCTGCGTGGATTTTTGCGGTTTTCTCTTAATCCAGCGTCCCCTGTTCGGCATTGGCGCTGAGGAAGGCTGCGGGACAGCGCCGGAAAGCTAGGCAGAGAGTAGCATTTCCTTTCCGAGGCAAAAGTTGAGTACTGGTAGTCGTTAAGAATATATCAATGACAGGAAGTACCTTTGATCAATGACATTTTATTTTCTGCATGATGCACAAATATATTTTTTTTTAACCACACATCATTCTTTACAATTTTTTCAATTCCTTGCATTAAAAACTAGGAATGACATTTAGGCATCCATTTAAAAACAAGAAGGGCAAAGCCCATACGACTCACATGCTTGACCTTGATCTTTATATGACCTTGACCTTCAGGTGACCTTCAAGGTCAAACAACTAAACCTACCAATGACATCATACACTAAGAAATGCTTTACACATTTTTCCTACCAAAATACATGTGACCTTGATCCAAGGTCATCCAAGGTCATGCAACACAAAGCTGTTAATTCAAGACATAGGAAGCACAATGGTGCTTATTGGCACTTTCTACCATGAGATATGGTCACTTTTAGTGGTTCACTACCCCATTTTGGTCACATTTCATAAGGGTCAAAGTGACCTTGACCTTGATATGTGACCAAATGTGTTTCATGATGAAAGTATAACATGTGCCCCACATAATTATTAAGTTTGAAACAGTTATCTTCCATAGTTCAGGGTCAAGGTCACTTCAAAATATGTATACAATCCAACTTTGAAGAGCTCCTGTGACCTTGACCTTGAAGCAAGTTCAACCAAACTGGTATCAAAAGATAGGGATTACTTTGCCCTATATACCATATATAGGTCAGGTATCCAATCTCAAAAACTTCAGAGAAAATTGAGAAAATGTGAAAAATGACTTTTTTAGACAACATTTATGGCCCCTGCGACCTTGACCTTGAAGCAAGGACAAGCCACTGTTTTTTGAGGCCTTGTCATTATACCCCATCATGCCACATTTGGTATTGATAGACTTAATAGTCTCCGAGAAAAATCCAACGTTAAAGTTTTCGGACGCCCGGACACCCGGAACGGGTGAGTACATAGACTCACTTTTGCTTCGCATGTGAGTCAAAAAGGAAGACAAAAGGAAAAAGTTTGCATTCACTTGAATATCAGGCAAGCACCTGGAAGTATGTGTGTGTGTGTGTGTGTATGTTGGTGAATGTGTGTATGTATGTATGAATGCATGTATGTATGTGTGTGTGTTTGTGAATGTGTGTGATTACTGTACATATTAAAATTTTTCACTCCTAGCAGTGTTCATTAGTTACATTCGATCTGTTTTTTTTTTCTTTTCCTATGCTTTCCATGTGAGCCATGATGATCTGTGTTCTGCACCCCATTGGGCTGCATGTCAGGGATGGGGGCAGGAATTTTGTGTTTGGTGTGGCAGGGTATGTGTGGTACAGCAAGTTCTCATAAGTCCATGCCCAGTGTACAACTTTTCACAGCCACTTTCTCTCTTCCAATGGAATGCACCCCCCCATTTTGGACTTGGTGTGGTCCCAATTCACACACCTCCTTCACACAACCCACACCCTTCCTCTTTTTCTTCTTCTTCTTGTAGTCACTTTGTCCTTTCACGTCACCAAAGCCACAACTGTAGGAAAACCCTGCATCCTCACTGTTTCCTTTCCTGCTCTTCTTCTTCTCCTTCTTCTTGGGAAAGTCAGCAGTATGCATGGCAGCCTCATCAGAAGTAGCATCAGAAGTTTGTGAAAAAACTGGCTTCGCACTATCTTTCCTCTTCCTTCTCCTCTTCTTCCCGTGAGAAGTGTTTCCACAGTCCACCTGGCTTGCCTCATCAGAGCTGTCCAAAGCACACATTTCCTCCTTGGGACCTCCTTCAAGACGACGTTTTTCTTTCTTTTTCATTTTCCTTTTCTTCTTTTTTTGGCAGCATTTCTCTTCCTCGGAAGCACTCTCACTATAGTCAGGCGGGTGCTTGCAGCACTGCAACTTGGCACCAGGGAGCACAGGGATTCCAAACAGGAAATCATATGTCACAGCTGCCTGGGCAATCTTCTCATTCTCTGAACTGAAAAAGATGCAGAAACTCATCAAAATTACACAGAAACTGATTCAAGAGGTGGAAAAACAGGAAGAAGGGCACAAAGGTCTTGAGGAACAGAGAAGAGATAGCACGGCAGAGAGAGAAAGAGAATCAGGGAATGAGGCAAGGAGGTAAGCATAGCGACAGGACAAGACAATCGTGCATGAATGGAAAGACTGATGGATTGGAACATTTGTTCACAAACTCATCAGCAGTAACAGAGGGGAACTCTAAACTGAATGAAGTAAGACTCCTCACACACAGCTTCTGGTGACAGAAACTTCCTTATAGAACTTCCATGAGTCTTCCCTGACAGTTCAAAGGGCAGACAAATCATCAGAAGGAAAGAGATGCCCAAAACAACAGTACAGCAGGAACAACAACAATATAGCTATTTGTATTGGCTTTTGGGGCAGTATAAAAGCAAGGGAGCAAATTAAATCAATTGAATTAATTTGTAACCATTTGCCATGTTGGCAATCACAGCTTCCTAACGTTTGAATGCATTAAACAAATTTGTATTGATTCAAAGTGAGATATTTTACTAGAGGGTGCAGGAATGAAATAACACCTGTACTGATTCAGCATTTGATGGATGGATGGATGGATGGATGGACAGTGTTTTACTGCCTATCAGCCTTTATAGGCTATGTAAGGCCATTAGGCATGAAAATCACTAGAGCAATTTAGAGAAAACGCAAATCACGTAACGGTGTCCCTAGGTATTTGCCTCTTACAAATCGCATAGGTAGACATGGTGGGTCAATTCTTACCCTGAACCCACAGGGGGCTTCAGCGTGTGATATTCTACCAGTGGGTGCAGGAATATAATAATGCCTGTATTGTTTCAACATGTGACATTCTACCAGTGGGTGCAGGAATATAATAATGCCTGTACTGATTCAGCATGTGACATTCTACCAGTGGGTGCAGGAATATAATAATGCCTGTATTGTTTCAGCATGTGATATTCCACCAGTGGGTGCAGGAATATAATAATGCCTGTATTGTTTCAGCAGGTGATATTCCACCAGTGGGTGCAGGAATATAATAATGCCTGTATTGTTTCAGCATGTGATATTCCACCAGTGGGTGCAGGAATATAATAATGCCTGTATTGTTTCAGCATGTGATATTCCACCAGTGGGTGCAGGAATATAATAATGCCTGTATTGTTTCAGCATGTGATATTCCACCAGTGGGTGCAGGAATATAATAATGCCTGTATTGTTTCAGCATGTGATATTCCACCAGTGGGTGCAGGAATATAATAATGCCTGTATTGTTTCAGCATGTGATATTCCACCAGTGGGTGCAGGAATATAATAATGCCTGTATTGTTTCAGCAGGTGATATTCCACCAGTGGGTGCAGGAATATAATAATGCCTGTATTGTTTCAGCATGTGATATTCCACCAGTGGGTGCAGGAATATAATAATGCCTGTATTGTTTCAGCATGTGATATTCCACCAGTGGGTGCAGGAATATAATAATGCCTGTATTGTTTCAGCATGTGATATTCCACCAGTGGGTGCAGGAATATAATAATGCCTGTATTGTTTCAGCGTGTGATATTCTACCAGTGGGTGCAGGAATATAATAATGCCTGTATTGTTTCAGCATGTGATATTCCACCAGTGGGTGCAGGAATATAATAATGCCTGTATTGTTTCAGCATGTGATATTCCACCAGTGGGTGCAGGAATATAATAATGCCTGTATTGTTTCAGCATGTGATATTCCACCAGTGGGTGCAGGAATATAATAATGCCTGTATTGTTTCAGCATGTGATATTCCACCAGTGGGTGCAGGAATATAATAATGCCTGTATTGTTTCAGCATGTGATATTCCACCAGTGGGTGCAGGAATATAATAATGCCTGTATTGTTTCAGCAGGTGATATTCCACCAGTGGGTGCAGGAATATAATAATGCCTGTATTGTTTCAGCATGTGATATTCCACCAGTGGGTACAGGAATATAATAATGCCTGTATTGTGCAAGAGACAGGGGGACTGAGCTGCAAGTGGGGTCATTGTCAGTTGTGAAGACAGCTGAACTGTGATGGATGTCCTTCAACTGCAACAAGGTTGGTTCAACAGCATGGCCACGCACCTGTCAGTGCTGCTGCTGTCATAGCCATTTCTCAGCCTACTTGGCAGTGCTGTTGCTGATGACTCCAGGATGGTGTCCGAGTCCTCAGGGCAGCCATTAAAGAGTGGACAGTCTGACAGGGGAATGAACAGTCTTCACCAAAAACAAATACAAAGTAAAACACAGTCTTCTGTGTCCACATGCTGCGTTGACTGACATGAATATGAAACAAACTGCCTCTAGTAATAGACTTTGCAAAAAGAAACTTAAGGAACAAAGCAACTGACATCAAAGGCTGTGACTTTTCATTTCATGCATGCATTAGCACAATACATTTCTTCATTAGGTAAAGGTAAATACTTAAAAGCCCTACATGACGTCAATAAGAGTGCCAAACCAATTATCTGAAATATGATTTCACATCTTTGTGGGAAAAATCCAAGCAAGCAGGATACCTCCAAGGGGGGGACCTTTCAAGACAGCACTGCTGTCCCTGGGGCTGTCGGTGAAGTCCAGGATGCTGCAAATACACCAAAATGAGTCCATTTATATTTTTAAAAAGCCATGACAACTAAAGAAAAGGCAATGCAATGACAACAAAAAAAAGGCAATGCAATGACAACAAAAAAAGGCAATGCAATGACCCCCCCAAAAAGGCAATGCAATGACCAAAAAACAAGAAGGGCAAAGCCCATACGACTCACATGCTTGACCTTGACCTTTACATGACCGTGACCTTCAAGGTCAACCAACTAAACCTAGCAATGACATCATACACTAAGAAATGTTTTACACATTTTCCCTACAAAATACATGTGACCTTGACCCAAGGTCAAGGTCATCCAAGGTCATGCAACACAAAGCTGTTAATTCAAGACATAGGAAGCACAATGGTGCTTATTGGCACTTTCTACCATGAGATATGGTCACTTTTAGTGGTTCACTACCCCATTTTGGTCACATTTCATAAGGGTCAAAGTGACCTTGACCTTGATGATATGTGACCAAATGTGTCTCATGATGAAAGTATAACATGTTCCCCTCATAATTATTAAGTTTGAAACAGTTATCTTCCATAGTTCAAGGTCAAGGTCACTTCAAAATATGTATACAATCCAACTTTAAAGAGCTCCTGTGACCTTGACCTTGAAGCAAGGTCAATCAAACTGGTATCAAAAGATATGGATTACTTTGCCCTATATACCATACATAGGTCAGGTATCCAATCTTAAAAACGTCAGAGAAAATTGGGAAAATGTGAAAAATGGCTGATTTTTAACATTTACGGCCCCTGCGACCTTGACCTTGAAGCAAGGTCAAGTCACTGTGTATGTTTTTGTACGCCTTGTCATCCTACACCATCATGCCAAATTCGGTGTGGATAGACTTAATAGTCTCCGAGAAAAATCCAACGTTAAAGTTTTTTACAGACGCCCGGACGGGCGAAAAGGGTGAGTACATAGACTCACTTTTGCTTCGCATGTGAGTCAAAAAGGGATTGCCATGAAACAAGTCTCTACCTGCTGCATCCCTGACAGGTCTAGAGCTCCAGCATACATGCTTGCCCCAAATAAAGTGGTTCAGGAACACAACCTTTAAGGAGCTCCAGAGCTTGCCTCAAATAAAGTGGTTCAGGAACACAACCTTTAAGGAGCTCCAGAGCTTGCCCCAAATAAAGTGGTTCAGGAACACAACCTTTAAGGAGCTCCAGAGCTTGCCCCAAATAAAGTGGTTCAGGAACACAACCTTTAAGGAGCTCCAGAGCTTGCCCCAAATAAAGTGGTTCAGGAACACAACCTTTAAGGAGCTCCAGCATACATGCTTGCCTCATATGAAGTGGTTCAGGAACACAACCTTTAAGGAGCTCCAGCATACATGCTTGCCCCAAATAAAGTGGTTCAGGAACAAAACCTTTAAGTTTAAGGAGCTCCAGCATACATGCTTGCCCCAAATAAAGTGGTTCAGGAACACAACCTTTAAGGAGCTCCAGAGCTTGCCCCAAATAAAGTGGTTCAGGAACACAACCTTTAAGGAGCTCCAGCATACATGCTTGCCCCAAATAAAGTGTTTTAGGAACAAAACCTTTGAGCTCCAGCATACAATGATACATGCTTGCCCCAAATAAAGTTTCAGGAACAAAACCTTTAAGGAGTTCCAGCATACATACTTGCCCCAAATAAAGTGGTTCAGGAACACAACCTTTAAGGAGCTCCAGAGCTTGCCCCAAATAAAGTGTTTCAGGAACACAACCTTTAAGGAGCTCCAGCATACATGCTTGCCCCAAATAAAGTGGTTCAGGAACACAACCTTTAAGGAGCTCCAGAGCTTGCCCCAAATAAAGTGGTTCAGGAACACAACCTTTAACTCATTGCTTACGCAGGGATAGCATTAGGAACTTTACCTGTGTACGCAGTGTTTTTGCAAGTTTTCAAAAAATCATACAAAGTCCAAATTTAGAATAACTGTTTAATGGTTGGTACCACAAGAAAGATAATCATTTGCACTTTCTAGCTGAAGTGCTGGATAGTTACAATGTGCAGTAAGAAAATTGGGGAAATTTGTTTTTTAACACCAGGTACATGGAATTTTGATTTTCTTTTTTTTTTACACCTAATGTATTGTAATAATAGTCAAGAGATAAATTTTGCACAACAGTTCTGAAATCAGTATTTCCACATCAAACTATATTGATGAATGATTGACTACAGGATAAAAAAATGCTTGAAAATGATTTTTTTTAGCAAGTCAGAGAGGGGAAATCAGAAAATATACACTTACTCACTGCAATCTGTCTCTGTCTGAATAGAAGAAAAGTCTCAAATGACCTGAGAGAAAGAAGGCGCCCTACTCAGCATAGTCCTCTTTTGTGTGGTACAGTTCATTGGAGGAGTAGAGAAGGTTTTCGGCATCCTCTGCATCCGAATCGATGTCTGTGTCTGCTGTAAAAACCGTTTCTATCTCTTCCTCTCTTTCTGACGCGACGGCGACGAAGTCAATTCGTTTTCGCTTTCAGCCACGAAATCGATTCGTCTTCGTAATCAGCCACCGCTTCATTCTCGTTGACTGGGACTATTTCCGCATCAGAATCATAAAGATCTTCTTCAGAAGTCCAATATCCACCTAGATCTTCAATATCAGACCCTTCTTCCATCCACACTTCTAATACTTCGTCATTTTCATCACCGATCGATCACCTTTCGACAACGCGACGCCATGTTGACAAGCGCCTAAAACCCGACATAGGGTGAGCGTAGCTTCTACTACATCTAGCTTTCTCACGGGGACTATACTAAAGAAAAGGTAACTCCAGCGAACACACACTGGACAGAGAATAAAGAGCTGTACGATTTACTTCCCTTGAAACAGACACGGAGATAGGAAAAATTCATTACGGCGACCGCAACACGTACTTGCTCTACGTAGCCAACGGGTGTTGGCGTTATCGCAACACGTCCTTGCGCTGCGTAAGCAATGGGTTAAGGAGCTCCAGAGCTTGCCCCAAATAAAGTGATTCAGGAACACAACCTTTAAGGAGCTCCAGCATACATGCTTGCCCCAAATAAAGTGTTTTAGGAACACAACCTTTAAGGAGCTCCAGAGCTTGCCCCAAATAAAGTGGTTCGGGAAGACAACCTTTAAGGAGCTCCAGAGCTTGCCCCAAATAAAGTGGTTCAGGAACACAACCTTTAAGGAGCTCCAGAGCTTGCCCTAAATAAAGTGTTTCAGGAACACAACCTTTAAGGAGCTCCAGAGCTTGCCCCAAATAAAGTGGTTCAGGAACACAACCTTTAAGGAGCTCCAGAGCTTGCCCTAAATAAAGTGTTTCAGGAACACAACCTTTAAGGAGCTCCAGCATACATGCTTGCCCCAAATAAAGTGGTTCAGGAAGACAACCTTTAACTCACTGGAGTCATATCGCGAGAGTGTTTGCGTTAGGCCTCCTTCCGCCAGAGTCGTATCGCGAGATTGCGATGCGATTGCAAAATTCTCGCTCCGGTTCTACTGGTCTAAGGGAGATAAATCTTGTTTGCCTGTGTAACTGACGGAATGTGCAAGCAGATTTAGTTCCCTTGAGTAAATCTTTCATACCGATGATCAGAAATCGTAACTTTTGTGCGTATGGAGTACGTGTGTACAAAATGGCGAGAGAGCGACAAACGGAGACGCTGGAACTTGCTATTTCTGACGGCTCTGATGAGGAAGATGTTCTTATTCATTGTCTATCAGAAGAAGAGTATGATGAAAGTGATGATAGCGATCGTGAATTCATGGAAATCGCTGATGATCAGCTTGGCGATTGGAGTGCCAGTGATGAAGAAAGTTCGGCCGACACGAGCAGTTCAGGATTGCCTCAACCGAGCACCAGCGGTCTGTCGCAATCGACACCTCGCCGAACTCGTGCAAGTCCCCGCAGTGCAGTTAGAAGGGATTCTTCTCGCCATGCCTGTTGAAGGGGATGATGATGACAGCGACAACAATGACAATGATGACTGGGTGAGGAACATGCAGAACTATCCGTTCAACCCTCCTTTCACCGGATCTCCCGGACTACAAGTTTTTCCCTACTTTTTCATTTTTATGCATGTACACACTCAATTCTATGGTGTGTAATTCATAATTAGCACTTTTAGTCATTTAGATCATTCTTTGGATGTAAAGAGTAAATAAAGAGCTTTCATTTGAGATATAATTTGTCTTGTTATCTTATGCCTTTGTATTTTTAATATATGTTTGAAAATGCATGAAAAATGTACGATTCCGGAGATCACAATATTTAGCCATGACTCCATTGAGCTAAGGAGCTCCAGCATACATGCTTGCCCCAAATAAAGTGTTTCAGGAACACAACCTTTAACTCACTGGAGTCGTGAGTCATGCAATGGCAGTGTTTCCTCAGAATCGCAGGTTTTTTAAGCATTTTCAATAATCGAACAAAAATAGAAAGCCATGGAATAATGACAAAAACTATATATCAAATGAAAGGTATTTATTTACTCAGTCCATACAAATCATGATCTAACTGGTTCAACATGCATACTATGATTTATATACACTGGAATAATGGATGTAATTTGTAAAAAAAGAACAAGTAGAAAAAACTCCCATCAAGTAGTTAAAGATGAAGTATGCATGCATGATGCCTTCAAAAAATTATATCTCAAGTGCACAAACAATGTAATTGCTTACACCTATGTTGAGATAACATTTGCAAACAAAACAAGGGCAAAGCCCATACCACTCACATGCTTGACCTTGACCTTTATATGACCTTGACCTTCAGGTAACCTTCAAGGTCAAGGTCAAACAACTAAACCTAGCAATTACATCATACACTAAGAAATGCTTTACACATATTTCCTACCAATATACATGTGGCCTTCACCCAAAGTCAAGGTCATCCAAGGTCATGCAACACAAAGCTGTTAATTCAAGACATAGAAAGCACAATGGTGCTTATTGGCACTTTCTACCATGAGATATGGTCACTTTTAGTGGTTCACTATCCCATTTTGGTCACATTTCATAAGGGTCAAAGTGACCTTGACTTTGATATGTGACCAAATGTGTCTCATGATGAAAGTATAACATGTGCCCCACATAATTATTAAGTTTGAAACAGTTATCTTCCATAGTTCAGGGTCAAGGTCACTTTAAAATATGTATACAATCCAACTTTGAAGAGCTCCTGTGATCTTGACCTTGAAGCAAGGTCAACCAAACTGGTATCAAAAGATAGGGCTTACTTTGCCCTATATACCATTTATAGGTGAGGTATCCAACCTCAAAAACTTCAGAGAAAATTGAGAAAAGGTGAAAAATGGCTGTTTTTAGACAACATTTAGGGCCCCTGCGACCTTGATCTTGAAGCAAGGTCAAGTCACTATGTATGTTTTTTGACGCCTTGTCATCATACACCATCATGCCACATTTGGTATTGATAGACTTAATAGTCTCCAAGAAAAATCCAACGTTAAAGTTTTCGGACGCCCGGACGGACGAAACGGGTGAGTACATACACTCACTTTTGCTTCACATGTGAGTCAAAAAGTCACATAAAAAGGTAAAAGCACAATATAAATTCATGAATTTGTACGGAAATGTGGGGCAATGCTTCTGCGCAGCAATGCTTTGTGTCCCCACCAAAAAAAACAACAACAAGGTATAAGGTAAAACTGCATCAAATGGAAAATCTTTATTAGTCAACACACTGAGTGAATAATCTACACTAATCCAATATGTACAAAACAGATTTGAACATGTAATTGAAAACAAAGTGTTTGAAAAGTGCACATGCATATCCGCACTCACAAACACACACTGTCAATTCTGAATAACTACTTGATTACTTTATATGGATAATGCTAAAAGAAAATCATGAAAATAAGAATGTCTACTCACTGGAAGGACTGATTTGGAATTATTGGGAAGATGAAATCAGGTTGAGTCACTGAGTATGGTACTCTGCACTGTGATAGATCTTGAAGCAAGGGCCCACACACAGTGCTGTCTTGCACTGAACACACTGGTAGGCAGTTGACTTCCTCCTGCTTCCCTTGACCTCAGACCACTTCTTCCCACCTTTCCTCTGGCTTTGGTAGCACATACCAGGATGGGGGGGATGGATGGATGGGGTTTTGCGGCCGATCAGCCTTTGTGGGCCATGCAAGGCCACTGAGCATGGAAATCACTATCACTGTTTATAGCAAATCAAGTCACGATATCCCTGTTTATTCGCCTCTTCCAAATCCCGCTGGGAGACGCGGTGGGTCAATTCTTATCCCCATCCCACAGGAAGGATAGGTGGGGAATAAATGTCCTTCAGCACATTTCTTTCCATGATAGGGAACAACACAACTGCCTGGCAGGCTACTGTGACATCGCCGAATCAGCTATAGATGTGAGTAAGTGTGTGGAGACAGCAAATGTTATGTTTCTGGAAAACATGAAGGCGAGAGGCTCAGTAATGGGAGGTAACTTACTTTCACCTCCATTGTATTCTCAAGTGATGGGGACATGAAATGAAAATATGCTGTAAAATCTCATGACACCCACCTGTCCAGGTACTTGGCAAGCTTCCTCCGTTTGAAAGCTCTGAATTCAGGTGTGGTTCCAAAAGGATGCCTCTCTTCCCCATCACTGACATCTTCCGCTCTGCAAGACACAGTTGTGTAACTCTTGCCAAGACTTCCTTCATCAAAGAGCAAAGAAAGAACAACTACAGCATCAGTCCCTTCAACACTCATTTTTAACTTCATAAATCTAACAGCCATTAACACCTTTCAGCATACTTCAAGTTACCGTGCCCTTATGACCGAATATTCGGTCACGCGATTACGCCCTCTATAGTGCCCTTATGACCGATTATTTGGTCACCGAGATTCCGATATTTGTAGATACCCCTGTGTTCAGCTTTTGATGACGAAACGAACAGGAACGCTTACCCTTGGCAAACGCTAGGATATGCTACAGTCTGATCATAGCAGAATGTATTTCGGCTGAGGGGAGCGTCACACCGAGGTCACCCCACTTCAAGCAAGTGCGCAGTTGTCATGCACAGTTGTAAACAATGGCAGCGCTCACACCGTCTACAAGCAAAGGCGTGAAGCATGGTCAAGTATTGCCTGCTCGGTTAGCAGAGGCAGAGGCTGGTGAAGCAGAGGAGGAAGACTTAGAAAGCGATTTAGAGTCAACAGATTCCTTTGATCAGGTCAGTGACGATGACAATTTCGAACTTTGCACTCGATGTGTGTTCGTGGAGTTTGGAGACTCAAGTGATAGATCCGAGATTGTGAAACTACCTGCAGTGGCAGTGTCTGGCCTTTCTGCTGCTGCTTCTGACTCTGAAATGAGTTTGGAGTATGAACCATCATCTCCCCGTGATCGAGGATCGCCTTATCCTTCCTCTTGTTGGGTATCGACCCCTGCATCTTCTCATCTATCACCACGGAGGCGTGGTCAAACTCTTCACACACATACTGTGGTCAAGGACAGCGTCTTGGGAGGGTAGTGATCTGCAGTCCTCAGCCTAGACAATCCCGCTTTGAGGGAGATTTCCTTCCCCCAAATTGTGAGTCACCTCAAATTCCTCAGTTTTCAGGACATGCCGGGATAAAAGTCAGCACCGCAAACTTTCAGCCTGTTGACTACAGCTTGTGGCCAGACTGTCCTGATTAGCTTGGATTCTACCCTGCTTCATGCTTCAAGCTGAAATACTGGACTGCTCACTTGAACTGACTTTTCATTGAGATGCATGCATGACAAAATATTACAATTATTTCCTTCACAGATCATAGTAATTACTGCAGTTGTTTCTTTTTGAATTTGCCTGGCATATTGATCATAGCAATCATGCATGACTTTCAAAAGTGTGTACATGTGAATTCCTCATTTTCATCACTATGTAGATAGCATTGTTACTACCTGAAGGCTGAAGAGAAATGTAAAGCCTTTTTATTCTAGTGTGAATACAGTAGTTCCTTCTTGCATTTTGCTGGCATGATAGAAGCAATTTTGCATGACTTTATCTACAGTAATTGCTGTAGGTGTTACAGTTTGTATCTTTCTTCGTACTATTGATATAGTATGTTCAAATAATTTTCAGTATTTAGTTTCATAAATTTTTGTAAGAAAAAATATTCTGAGACATTTGAGACATCCTTTTACAATCTGAAAAACAAATCATAAAGTAAAAAAATATTTTTTGTTGAGTATAACATGAAGATGTACAAGAAATCATCATACATTTTTTAAAGGCATTGGTAAATTTTGTTTTATTCAAGCTTGATTTAAGAAATAAACTTTATAAAGTCTCTAACAAGAAGGGCAAAGCCCATACGACTCACATGCTTGACCTTGACCGTTACATGACCTTGACCTTCAGGTGACCTTCAAGGTCAAGGTCAAACAACTAAACCTACCAATGACATCATACACAAAGAAATGCTTTACACATTTTTCCTACCAAAATACATGTGACCTTGACCCAAGGTCATCCAAGGTCATGCAACACAAAGCTGTTAATTCAAGACATAGGAAGCACAATGGTGCTTATTGGCACTTTCTACCATGAGATATGGTCACTTTTAGTGGTTCACTACCCCATTTTGGTCACATTTTATAAGGGTCAAAGTGACCTTGACCTTGATGATATGTGAACAAATGTGTCTCATGATGAAAGTATAACATGTGCCCCACATAATTATTAAGTTTGAAACAGTTATCTTCCATAGTTCAGGGTCAAGGTCACTTCAAAATATGTATACAATCCAACTTTGAAGAGCTCCTGTGACCTTGACCTTGAAGCAAGGTCAACCAAACTGGTATCAACAGATAGGGCTTGCTTTGACCTATATACCACTTGTAGCTAAGGTCACCATTCTCAATAACGTGGGAGAAAATTGGGAAAATGTGAAAAATGAATGTTTTTGAGACCACATTTATGGCTCCTGTGACCTTGACCTTGAAGCAAGGTCAAGTCACTATGTATGTTTTTTGAGGCCTTGTCATCATACACCATCATGCCACATTTGGTGTTGATAGACTTAATAGTCTCCGAGAAAAATGCAACGTTTAAGTTTTTTTACGCCCGGACGGACGGACGCCCGGACGGACGGACGGACGACACGGCTCAGTACATATACTCACTTTTGCTTCGCATGTGAGTCAAAAATCATGTCATTGTGTTTGTTGTGTTTCTGATTGTCTGTGCTTTCAAAGAAATATAGGTTTTATGGGGTTGTATTGCACTGAAATTGAGATATAATATTTCTCCTGAACTCAGTGTTGTTTTATGTAATTTTTTACTGAAATTCCCTGGCACTCGCAGTTGCATAATATAATGATGAAGCTGGCATGGAAAGGGTTAGCTGAGACTTAACGTCCTATAAGGAATTTCACAACTACAAGCCCCAGTCCTGTAAAGTTTAAGAGAAAATGGCACATAACATGGTTGATTTGTTTAAAAAAATCCTATTTCTAATAGTTCTATAATATTGTATGGAACTGTAAGAAATTTCTTGTGTGTAGTCAGAAATGAATAGTGGTCATTCTAAGATCAAGTACAGAGTGTTTTATATATGTGCACGTCCATGATATTGCCTAACACTAGGTGGGACATACCTACTGCAATGGCGCCGAGCAGTGTTTGGTTTCTTTGTAACCAGCGTGGCGATCACATGCGTATATTATTATAAAAGGTATTATTTTGATAATCTAGCATGAGGGAACATCAATTTAGTTCTATGAAAACAAACATGATGTGATTCTGACCAAATCAATCGATGTGATAAGCTCCTCCGCGACGATTGAGTTTCGTAAGGAACACCAGAAACCAAAACCAGAATGGCGTTGATAAAAACTAGTCATAAAGTATTTATTCATGACCCATGAACGAAACTATTGAATTGTATTAATAAAAAAACTAATGTAGAATGCCTTACTTAACCCAAATTGGATGAAGATGGTCGATCGAACGGATCAAACGAACTGAAAGCTTCGCACATGTGTAGCAAATTGACGTACGTTACAGAAGGAAATGAAGGAAACGAAGCCTTCTCATTGGTCAAAAATCGCGTGTACTATGACGTATCCTTCCATAAACGTGTTCATTGACTGCAGGATGACAAAAGCTTCCTTTGTAGCTGTTTCGAGTGCGGAAAAATATAGCAACACGTTTGGTACACGCGTACCTTCCGTAAGTAACGCATGGAAACGACCGACGCTGACCATCAAAATAGTCCCAAGAAATTGGTTAATACCAAAAGAAGAATAAAACTATGCAGTTGTATGAGTAAACTAATGAAAGGAAAAGTAATTTGAACCTTCTCTTCAACACATTTATGTATACATGTCTGGTTTCGATTTTTTTCCTCTGAGCAAGGGTGGTGGAAACGAGAGTAACGAACGCATAGGTCTTTTTTATTTCGGTAGAACTACCTCTGTTTTTATTTTGTGGCGACTTTCCACTGAAATATGACTAAATTAATAATTGAACTTGAATTATTTCACACAATCTATACTTTGTAAGGTGAATTTGCACAAGATAACAAGCATTCAAAAGTGGCGTCGCAAAATGTCCCATTTTTCGGCGCCATTTTTCCGCTTCGTACGAGTATAATTATTTTTTTGTGAATCTCTGCAAAGCAAAACAAGAAGGGCAAAGCCCATACGACTCACATGCTTGACCTTGACCTTTACTTGACCTTGACCTTCAGGTGACCTTCAAGGTCAAGGTCAAACAACTAGACCTACCAATGACATCATACACAAAGAAATGCTTTACACATTTTTCCTACCAAAATACATGTGACCTTGACCCAAGGTCAAGGTCATCCAAGGTCATGCAACACAAAGCTGTTAATTCAAGACATAGGAAGCACAATGGTGTTTATTGGCACTTTCTAATTCTACCATGAGATTATGGTCACTTTTAGTGGTTCACTACCCAATTTTGGTCACAATTCATAAGGGTCAAAGTGACCTTGATATTGATGATATGTGAACAAATGTGTCTCATGATGAAAGTATAACATGTGCCCCACATAATTATTAAGTTTGAAACAGTTATCTTCCATAGTTCAGGGTCAAGGTCACTTCAAAATATGTATACAATCCAACTTTGAAGAGCTCCTGTGACCTTGACCTTGAAGCAAGGTCAACCAAACTGGTATCAAAAGATAGGGCTTGCTTTGACCTATATACCACTTGTAGCAAAGGTCGCCATTCTCAATAACGTGGGAGAAAATTGGGAAAATGTGAAAAATGACTGTTTTTGAGACCACATTTATGGCTCCTGTGACCTTGACCTTGAAGCAAGGTCAAGTCACTATGTATGTTTTTTGAGGCCTTGTCATCATACACCATCATGCCACATTTGGTGTTGATAGACTTAATAGTCTCCGAGAAAAATCCAACGTTTAAGTTTTTTACGCCCGGACGGACGGACGGACGGACGACACGGCTCAGTACATAGACTCACTTTTGCTTCGCATGTGAGTCAACTATAAAAACTATTGGTCATAGCATTACAAAAACATTTAAAGAACCCATATAAATTTGAAATATATGCATGCTGACTGTCTTAGATAGTTTTATTCAAGTGTCTTTACCCAGACCCCCAGTTTTTGATAGGCAATATCGTGGACGTGCACATATATATATATATTTCTTTGCTTTATTTGCATGTAATTAGCATAATTACAGGTAAATTAATGGAAATAGACCCAAAAATATGTCTATATTTAATATAAACACTGTAACTTGTGTCTAGACAGGTTTAACTTGAAGAGACGGCTCAGCATGACATAACGGTTTCCCGTGCACACACAAGTGATTTATCGGACCTGTGGGCAAAATATTTCCACTGTGGAGGAGTTTGCTAACGATCCTTTCATTGAAGCAGTTGTTTCACAAGTATCCATCGGACTTGATGTAGAACCAGTAGAGACTAGAATATTTTCTGCAACTCTTTCCAGAGGAAATGTTTATTATGATCATTCACTAGACTGTAGGCAACGCAGAATGTGTTCACATACACATGCATGCACACATACGCGCATGCACACACACACAAACACACATACACACACAAACCGCACTGCCTCAGGCATCAAGCACCCATGATGTCTTCTGCTGGCAGTCTACCTTGCTTTGGCAGGCTCCTTGGCAGAGGTGCCGATGACAACTCCTCCATTGCCTGCAAAAAAAACAAGAAGGGCAAAGCCCATATGACTCACATGGTTGACCTTGACCTTCATATGACCATGACCTTCAGGTGACCTTCAAGGTCAAGGTCAAACAACTAAACCTACCAATGACATCATACACAAAGAAATGCTTACACATTTTTCCTACCAAAATACATGTGACCTTGACCCAAGGTCAAGGTCATCCAAGGTCATGCAACACAAAGCTGTTAATTCAAGACATAGGAAGCACAATGGTGCTTATTGGCACTTTCTACCATGAGATATGGTCACTTTTAGTGGTTCACTACCCCATTTTGGTCACATTTCATAAGGGTCAAAGTGACCTTGATATTGATGATATGTGAACAAATGTGTCTCATGATGAAAGTATATCATGTGCCCCACATAATTATTAAGTTTGAAACAGTTATCTTCCATAGTTCAGGGTCAAGGTCACTTCAAAATATGTATACAATCCAACTTTGAAGAGCTCCTGTGACCTTGACCTTGAAGCAAGGTCAACCAAACTGGTATCAAAAGATAGGGCTTGCTTTGACCTATATATACCACTTGTAGCTAAGGTCGCCATTCTCAATAACGTGGGAGAAAATTGGGAAAATGTGAAAAATGACTGTTTTTGAGACCACATTTATGGCTCCTGTGACCTTGACCTTGAAGCAAGGTCATGTCACTATGTATGTTTTTTGAGGCCTTGTCATCATACACCATCATGCCACATTTGGTGTTGATAGACTTAATAGTCTCCGAGAAAAATCCAACGTTTAAGTTTTTTACGCCCGGACGGACGACACGGCTGAGTACATAGACTCACTTTAGCTTCGCATGTGAGTCAAAAATCACAAAAAAGTGTCAGAGAGGCTATTTAATTTTTATCTCTCGTCTCTGAGCAATGTTGAACACAGTGAATGTCCATGACAATAACCTTTATTCATCTCCCCCCCCCCCCCCCCACCCCATCCAAATTTGTTTTGGGAGACTGTCAACTCTAGTTACCACAGAGCAGTGCCCAGTATATGTCTTACAGCCTGCCATCACACCCCGGGATCTGTCCCTGGGCTTCCAAGTGACAGGCAGGCAGGTTACTGACTCTGCCATTTTGATTATTCGTTGAAATATGACAGTTTGCTTAGACCAAGTTGAGAAACACAATCAATGCCAGCAGGCAAATAAGCAAGACAGGCTCCTCTGATGTGAACAATCATGAGTCTGGTGACATAGGACAGCTTTTGATGGCACAAACCTTCCTGGTCAGGAAGTCTAAACCAGCCTTCACTCAATCCTCACAATGTCTTACCAGCATGAGAGTCAAATCTCACTCACCACTGTTCCTCAGCCAAAACTTCTGCAATTTGCATCAAAGATCCTCTCACACACACACACACACACACACACACACACACACACAGAGACACACACACACACACACACACACGCACACACACACAGAGTCCTGTGCCATTTTACTTTTAGACAGTGCATAGTTTCAGGGAGGGGGTATAGTGTTGTGAATACTTGTGAAAAGGTTGTTTATATTATAGGCTATGGGCATTCAAATGCTACTTGATCTACGTCACTTATGACTTCAATCGCCAACGCAATAGACTGTTGAAATAATAATGTAACACTAACACAGTAACAACAGCCATGCGTTCAAGACGACCTACCGGTAGCCTACCGGTAGCCGAGCAACCGGTGTGCCCTCTTGAACGACTCGTTATGACCCAACGGTAGCCAAGATGGCTTCCGCGATGCCTTCTCATCGCCGCGGTTTGCGCTTCTCAACCAAATGAGTAAACCAGCAGCTGCAGACTGCTCGTTCCTTGTGGAACTGATGAAATACGTTAAGCTGTAGCTGTGCATGAATGCTCGGCATCGCTCGAATAGAAATTTATGTCAAAACGACAGTGCTAACTTGGTGTAAGCAAGAATATTTCGACGCTCACTTCAAGGGAGATTACACAACAAACAAAGGGCTAATGTAAGATATTAGAGTTGCTTCCCTTAAAATTGTTTCGCTATCTGCCTTGGAAATGTTTGCTAACATCTTGCCCAGTAATTATTTCAGAGCAGTTATTCTTTTAAAAAAGAAAAGTACAATATCAGCCTACCTTCTTGTAACGTCTCGCACAGGCTGGGTAATAATCACAGGTCGAAATGCATGCCACAGCGCATATTTGTGATGACGACTTTCATCCTTTCCCCGAAGGCAGCCATTTTGGCTATACAGGCGCAACGGGGGCCTGTTCAAGAGGCCTACCGGTACGTACCGGTACGTACCAGTAGCCTCTTGAACGACTTGGTACGGCTACCGGTACGTACCGGTACGTACCAGTAGCCTCTTGAACGACTTGGTACGGCTACCGGTACGTACCGCGCCGGAGAGCCGTTGCGCCTGTATAGCCAAAATGGCTGCCTTCGGGGAAAGGAAGAAAGTCGTCATCACAAATATGTGCTGTGGCACGCATTTCGACCTGTGATTATTACCCAGCCTATGCGAGACGTTACAAGAAGTTAGGCTGATATTGTACTTTTCTTTTTTAAAAGAATAACTGCTCTGAAATAATTACTGGGCAAGATGTTAGCAAACATTTCCAAGGCAGATAGTGAAACAATTTTAAGGGAAGCAACTCTAATATCTTACATTAGCCCTTTGTTTGTTGTGTAATCTCCCTTGAAGTGAGCATCGAAATATTCTTGCTTACACCAAGTGAGCACTGTCGTTTTGACATAAATTTCTATTCGAGCGATGCCGAGCATTCATGCACAGCTACAGCTTAACGTATTTCATCAGTTCCACAAGGAACGAGCAGTCTGCAGCTGCTGGTTTACTCATTTGGTTGAGAAGCGCAATCCGCGGCGATGAGAAGGCATCGCGGAAGCCATGTAACGTTCCAAAGTATGAACCGTTCCAAAGTATGAACCGGAAATCGTCGCAGAGTTATCTGCCCGGTACTCTTAATAATTCGACTCTAAAAAGAGACGGCACCCGCCACTCCGCCTGACTGACTTGGGACACCTGGGGAGTTATGCTAAGATCCGGCCGCGTAAATATATCTGCATTTTGTGACAAACGTCTTGCTCGGCGGTACTGTACTCCATGCACCTTAACGGTGCGCGTGATTCGGGTGTAATCTTAAGCTAAACGACGTTTATTGGCGCTGCTGAAATGGTCGAAGTCGGAAACATTCGGAACGTCGTTTAGCTTAAGATTACACCCGAATCACGTGCACCGTTAAGGTGCATGGAGTACAGTACCGCCGAGCAAGACGTTTGTCACAAAACGCAGATATATTAACGCGGCCGGATCTTAGCATAACTCCCCGGGCGTGCCAAGTCAGTCAACGGTCGCGTTTTATAAAATCAGACTACAAATAGACCACAGGGAGGTGACTCCCATATTATTTCCGGCAGGGGAGACGGCTTTTCACGGGAAAAAACTTTTTTGAACGCTACATTATGTGTTAAACGACACAAATGCACCAAAAACACAAAAACTTGTAAAGCAACTAATGCGTCGTTTGTCGGGATATATTCCATGCGAAGAACAGGTGCAGGAGCGGTAAATCGCATAAAGAGAGAGCCGGGCAGATAACTCTGCGACGATTTCCGGTTCATACTTTGGAACGGTTCATACTTTGGAACGTTACAAGCCATCTTGGCTACCGTTGGGTCATAACGAGTCGTTCAAGAGGGCACACCGGTTGCTGGGCTACCGGTAGGCTACCGGTAGGTAGTCTTGAACGCACTGCGGCTCTCCGGCGCGGTACGTACCGGTACGTACCG
Organism: Theodoxus fluviatilis; assembly: GCA_034096865.1. NCBI lineage: Eukaryota > Metazoa > Mollusca > Gastropoda > Cycloneritida > Neritidae > Theodoxus > Theodoxus fluviatilis. The sequence goes on along the minus strand of JAWQFJ010016323.1, from coordinate 2,663 downwards.
GTAGCCGTACCAAGTCGTTCAAGAGGCTACCGGTACCGGTAGGCCTCTTGAACAGGCCCCAGGTACCGATACTCAAGGCTTGTTCAGAAGAAAGTTCTCAGCGCTGCTTGAGCGCTTCATGTTGGCAATTGAGCGCTTCATGCCACTCCTGAACGCCTAAGATGTAGTGCAGCGCTTCACTTGTTAAAGAGGAGGTAAATCTTCTGCGCCCCATGTTGTGTTGATAGACGCGAAGAAAGTATTTTCTTTGCCACAGACATCGTTTATGCACGTTTACATGTATTCTGCATGAATAAAATCCACTACTGTGTCATCCTTACTTGCCATTACTTGCACATACAGAGCGCTTAGGGCAAATAAAGCCCGTTCCAGTCCCAAAATGATGTTTCTGAGGGTTATTTTACGCGTCGACGGCCAGTGCGGGATCGAAGACGCCATTTTGAAACGATGCAAAATCATCCTGCTGCACGTCGGATTGGTGATTCACAGCGCTGCTGAGCGCTGAGTGAAGCACGCCCCACATTGGCCGTTCAGGAGTGAATCACATGCAGCGCTGAGTAAGCGCTTTGAAGCACTGCGCCTTCTGAACTCCCCTTTAGTAACCCTCTCCAGCAGATCTTTGAAACTTTTCTATGGATAATGGAGTATGAATTAACAGTGCCAAACTGCTAGATTGAGACGTACCACCTTGCAAATGAAGGGCGTGCCCATTGTTTACCTGGCGGTCAGACAGCAAGCCATCTGCTGAACTGATCCAGAGGAAGCTTCTCCAGCCGTACTCCAGCCAGCGGCAGTCGAAACACATAATCACATAAATGATAATGTCCCTGCTCCACAGGTTTCCTCCGTTCTTCAGTATGCATAGTTATCAGAACATGCTGCATACATATATTAAACACGAAACGACACAGTTTTAACATATTAAAAAACAGCGTAAGAAGTCGAGGACAAGACGAAACCTCGAACTGGACTAGTCGGCTGTTGTTACAGTCACAGTAGTGACTGAGTGAGTGAGTCGTTACAGTACACCACGTGTCTTGTTCCTCGGAACATCTCTTCAGAAAAAAAACCTGCACCAACTACCAAGGGTCCATCAGAAACAAAAATGCACCCCCCCAAAAACGTACTAGGATAAACGTAGCCCCCAACAGCAGTCACGACAGCCTCACGCAATCGTTGGCGTTCCTCCTCGTCTGTGGAGTCAGAGGACTCTGACATCTTTTAGGTTTACGCAGCTATTTGGGTACAACAAAAACGCCACATACATGTTTAACAAAAATATATCAGATCGAAAAAAATATTAAAATACTTGGAAACATTCTGAAAACATAAAATAAAATAAATATGCGTACTGTTATAATAAATATTTCTTTTAAAACTTCGATGATAAAACGAGACGCTTATTCATTATTTGAGTTCGTCTTAATTCCCACTCTGAATTTGTACATGTTGCATACATATTTCATCGAGACTTCAGTGAATTAGATGTGCTTACCTGTGTAATGTGACATGCTGTTTGGACTTGAGGTTTAAATCTGACTTTAACATTGGATTCTCCCGAAACGGTGACGAGTGATGTAAAGTTCCTCACATAACCTGTCTAGTTGTGGATAGCGAGCTGTGCTGCGCGGCTCCATCAAGATGGCTTACAACACCCTCAGCCGCGCGCAATTGAGTTTTGAGTATCTCCACACGAACTCGTAAGTGTGAACCCCATTTCCCGGTCATCAGTTTGCTTATATCACCACACAAAAATTGAAGGAAAATGATTTATTTCTATATCTAGCCTTGATATGACGTGATCGACTTGTGCATGGATTTTGTACCGAGGAGGAAATTTTTCCTGTACTGCTGTAGAGTGTAGTGTACGTTGTGAATGTTCTCAACTCGTGATCGGTCATTAGTCCCATTTAAATTGATCAGATCGGTCGTCAATCCTGGTAAATAAGATTTCAGTAACATAGTGTTAGTAATCCAAGGTGGTCTGAGATGCATGGATTAACTCCGTGTAAATTCTGACTGAGATTCTTCACTATCCAGGCCTCGACATCCACCATTCTTACTCTGGTTTGCCAGTGACACCACCGTGCTGAATCATTCAACTACTATAACAATTATTTTCAAGCATTCATAATGTGCGTTTTGAAAATTTGTACCATAAAGAGCAACAGTACTTGCTGCAAATGCTAAGAATAAGATTGAATCAGTCCGTTAAAGGGTATTATAATCTTTTGACCCTCATCAATCTTACCTCTTGAACCTATCTGAGTATCTCCCCTTTGCTTCCCATCCCCCAAGCTTTTCCTTGCTATTATCGGAAGTGATTCAGTGCTCTATATACTTGCGCTAAAGCAACTTTAAATGTCTTATCCATTTTATGTGAAGTTTGAGATTTTCCTGCAAAATGGAGCTTCCTCTTTGATTCACTACTGCTAGAGTCTAACTTAGAAAGAGTGAAGCTATGCTTTACATGTAGTGGTCCAGTATTTTTTAAAATCTGCAGCTGTAATTTTGAAGACTGCCATATGAACTTCAGAAAAAGCATCTTTACCACCTTCAGCACACTTGAAAACACTGTTGTCTGTGATAAATTGTGAAATTTTTGTGCAACTTATATGTCTTATTACATTCCATGGGGACAGTGTAGAGTTATGTAATCTGCT
>JAWQFJ010016322.1:25000-31284 GCA_034096865.1 Theodoxus fluviatilis | reverse complement strand
GAGAGAGAGAGAGAGAGAGAGAGAGAGAGAGAGAGAGAGAGAGACTTCAGACTTCAGACTTTATTGTGTCAGGCCAACGGCCCATAACAAGGGCTCATCCAGCATGTGTACAATACGGTACATCAAAGAGCAATTTTCAATACAGGTTTTCAACAGATTGTACATCGATCTTCAGGACAATCTTGTCTATGAAGACGACAGTGATAATTGGCTTCGTCTCTGAAAAGCATAGTATATGTACATCGCCACTTGTCTAGTTTTTTTATTTAATGTGCCATCAATCAAATAGAGGTAACCTATCCTCGTTGTTCTTGGTAAATATTCTTCGAGATACTTTGCCCTTAAGTCTTCCAATTTAGGACAAAACAGTAAGAAATGTTCCTCGTTTTCAAGGGCGTTGTTGCATAATGGACAGCACATTTCGTCTCTTTGCGTTACTGCATATCTTCTATTGACTGAAAGCTCATTGATGTTGCATCTGAATCGGACAAAGGAGTTTCTAAATTTTCTAATATTAATGTAATCTATGTATTTTTCTGGTTCAAACATTTGCTTCAATTCTCTGTACATTTGAAATCTTTCGCTCTCCATTTTACTATGCCATTCTTGTTGATAGCAATCTCGTAGTCTATATAATATAATATGGCGAATCAATTGGGGGGATGTAGACACATACCACTATGACTTTATGACATGAACGATCTGTAATTTTCAGCACTATCACAAAATCATACTCGCACGGTATTTGTGTTACCCGATGAGAAATCTTTTTTTTTAACAAGCACAACAACTCCTCCGGAACGTCGTCCTCGTCTAGTCAGCTTCTGAGCTGGTGAGTGGAATACACGGAAGTTTTCAAGAAATGGACCAAAATCAAATTCATCTGCTGTAAACGATTCAACTAAGAAACAAAGGGAGAATGACGAAACATAGTCCAAAAATCCTGGTTCACCTAACCGAGAGGCTAAACCCTCAATGTTCCAACAAATAATGTCATATGTTGGAGACTCTGTCTCAACTTGCCTGGGTACAGAGGGACTGTCTCGAATGTCAGTTTCAAGACTGTGAGGGCCGTGGCCTGAATGTCAGGCAGTCGAGGCTCCCTTGGGAGCACGGCTCGTGGTTCCAGCAGGCTTTCTTAGCCTATCTCGCCAAGCGCCGGAAGATGCGTCCCTGCCAGTCGAAGCATCCTCGGCGCTTTCTGCGTCCACGTCAGCTCCCGCTCCCATAGCGGCAGAGTTCGCTTCCACAAAAGAATCCGTCTCCAACATGTCCGTTCTTGCATCCTTGGAGAGGAGAGAGAGAGAGAGAGAGAGAGAGAGAGAGAGAGAGAGAGAGAGAGAGAAAGGGAGAGAGAGAGGGGGGGGGGGAGTCAGACAGACAGACAGACAGACAGACAGACACACAGACACACAGACAGACAGACAGACACACAGACAGACAGACAGACAGACAGACAGACAGACAGACAGACAGACAGACAGACAGACAGACAGACAGACAGACAGACACACAGGCACACAGACAGAGAGACAGACAGACAGACAGACAGACAGACAGACACACAGACAGACACACAGACAGACACACAGACAGACACACAGACAGACAGACAGACAGAGACAGACAGACAGAGACAGACAGACAGACAGACAGACAGACAGACAGACACACAGACATACAGACAGAGACAGACGAAGGAGGGAGGGGGGGGGACTGATATGCGACTTTGCAGAAAAGTGTGTGAAGATTTGAGAGCTCGAATGAGCACAGCGGTATCTCTCTCTCTCTCTATCTCTCTCTTTCTCTCTATCTTTATCTCTCTCTCTCTCCCTCCCTCCCCCTCCCTCTCTCCCTCCCTCCCCCTCCCTCCCTCCCTCTCTCCATCCCTCCCTCCCTCCCTCACTCCCTCTCCCTCCCCCCCCCCCCACTCTCTCTCTCTCTCTCTCTCTCTCTCTCTCTCTCTCTCTCTCTCTTGTTTCTGTAAAAGAAGTAGGAGAATATCTGCATTCGGTGCTGTGCAGAACAGCGTTTTGAAAGGAACCGAACTAAAGTGAAGCGAAGTGAAGTGAACAGAGCAGAACTGTATAGAGCTGTACTGAACTCATAACTTCAGTTGAAAAGAAATTGCGTTGGCCGTCCCGGTCTGTTTCAAAATGTAACAACAAACAAACAGCATGGGATGGAACGCACGTGCAATAATACCAAAGCGGGCAGTTAGGATTGGGGATAGGTCCCCTAGTGGATTGCGGGTAACAATGGACCCACCGCGTCTACTTACGCGATTCGGAAGAGACTAATTACCGGGGAAATCGAGGTTTAACTTTTTTCCTCTAACCAGCTTTTGTGAGGTTCGAGGTCAATAGCTTACAATGGTTGAGGCCGTAAAAATTCATTCATCTTCATTGTCATGGAAAGATAGACAATCAGTCCGTCAGCACGCTACTTTGGTCAGGCTTATGCAGACTGCTGCCTCCTGTCAACACTACGTACGTTGCCCCGCCCACGTCGTTATCAGCGCAGCCATGCTGTCAGGTACTGCATCTTGGGTAAGCTGGACCTACTGACGCTGGTATAGTCTGTTTGCTGAGAGAGAGAGAGAGAGAGAGAGAGAGAGAGAGAGAGAGAGAGAGAGAGAGATGACCGTCACTATAACAGGCGAAGAGATAAACACTTACACACACACACACACACACACACACACACACACACGCGCGCGCGCGCGCACACACACACACACACACACACACACACACACACACACATTGTGCAGACAGAAGATAGAAAGACGCATAGACAGAAAGTTGAAACAGAGAACTAAATGCCAACAACAAATCTTCTACAATAAGTGCGTCTTAAGTCCTTTGGAGTGACTTCAAGCGAAGCAGTGAAAGACAGGTCAACCAGCCGCACATCACGGGCACTTCCTGTTATTGTGCCTTTCGTTCCGCTCTCTGCGAATCCAAGTTAAGTACATTTGCGTTTACCTGTCCCCTTTGGGTCACGACTGAGACTTATGGTATCCCTTTGTACACTGCTGTAGAGTGTTAGAACAGTCCTACGTGTGTACAAATGGATCAATGAACGATAATCAAGACGAGGGTGTACTGTAGATTAGTGAAAGTTCTGTACTTTTCTGTTCTTAATTCTCGTAAGGCCAATACTGCTGATCCACGATAAAGTGTCCGTGTACTGTAGGCCGCCACTTTGCTTTCAGTGTCGTCTGCTCAAGAGCTTTGCTTGTCTTGTAAACAGAGGTCACTGATAGGTCGATGATTGAAGATGTTAGCAGTGTCACACACTTGACTTGATACTGTTTCGAAAATATTGACTTTCTTTACTCAGAAACAAACTTCGCCGCACCTATCGTGCGATAAGTCGAAATTTCTCTTTGAGCGGAACGAAACGGTATTAGTCCTCGATACAGGATTTTACCCTCTCATAGAAAATACTTCCAAGTTCTTTTGATCAGAGAGTATCCGAGGATACGTTGGATGTACAAAACATTTGGAGAGGGAAATGTTCGACTTTTTTAAATGCCATTCCACCAACGCAAATATCTTATTCAGAGACCAAACCATAGTAACACCCAAAGCACAAAAATGCAAAAATGGTTTGAGTGCTTCCGAAACGAGTTGTTATATCACTCATGAAAACTGTTGGCCGAAAACGTTGCATTTTAACCCTTTGTTAAACCCTTGCACTCATCTTTGATTTCACTGTTGTCGTCGTTTCTTCATTATGAGCAAGCAATGTACCTCGCGTTGCGTGTTGTTGCTCGCAATCGGCCATGAGACGCTCTACAGCACGGGTTAGCAAGTCCAGTGATTATCAAGACGCTTCGTCGCAGCTCGTCTGGTAGGTGTGGTATTCGAAGCTGCAACAATCCTAGAGTTGCATCCTTGGGCAAGGCTCTTCACCCGTATTGCTTCTCCTACCGTTGAGTAAAACCTGTTATTGGGCGCAGCACAGCGGCGATCAAGGGTTAACTTTTCCAGAAACTAAACGACAGGACACAATTAACAGGTTATTATTGCCAACCGACACAATGAACTGAGCTCTTTACCACGCCGCCTGCACCTCCTGGACTGAAAAACGAGGATCAAGATGTCTGAGTAGGCATTGGACCGGCACATTGCTTCGGAAAACTAAACCCATATTTGCAATTCGAATCGTCATGTGCAACCATTATGCAAACATGAGCACGTCTGCGGCGATAAATTACTCCTGGGGAGAATTACCGAGGATGGAGATACGGTCCACTTTTCACTTGTCATTGTGAATGCGCATGAACCATACGGCTTTGGGCGCCCGGGGACAACTTTTTTTCTTCTGAAAAACTAGTCGTTTAATATGTCGTTCTCACACCAACAATGTTCACCGGCATGGCATCACAGAGCAGCCAAAACCAGATCATGCTTACGGGGTAAGGACATTGCACTCTTTCGTGCAGTTAGTCAACCGTGAGCAAAATCTTTATCTTCTTTTCGGCGCAGAGATCCTGCTCTTACAAAACATGCACACCAGGCGTGATACCTTTGTGGGTAGCTCAACGAGTGGTTGCATTAAAACACGCAAGAAATAAAGGGGCATTACAGAGTTAATGTCTGTCGCTGAGGCTGTTGAATGTTACTGATACCTGAAGTTTCAATCTGCCTGACTTGGAGAGCGTTCACCGCAAGCCTCTCACGAAACGCTGACAAACCACTCGCTCAGCCGTTGTCCACATCCGCCTTCCGAAGTGCGAGAGGTCGACACTTGATCTCATATCCTGTTTGATTGGCAGCTGTCGCCAGACAAGTGCTTGTCGTGGTTGTTTACAAAGAGTGGAATCAATGGTTATTATACTTGGAATCTTTAGCGGGACAAACACACTGTAGATTACAAAAGTGACTTTCCACTACAAAACTAGACAGAAGGCACCTAACATCATTCCGAGATGTTGGCCATACACAGGTATAGTGAGATTGGTTGTGTATGTTGGTTTTGATAATTTGATAGATTTAAAGCCTCCATTGATTTGTTTGTGCCATAACATCGCAGTTTTGTGAAATTCAGTCATTTTCTTTGCTGCCGAAACGAGAGCGAAAGTTTCGTTGATATATTAGAATGTTGTCCGCACATGAGTGATAACTGTAAACAGATCAACCACGTGTTGCTTATTCAGAAAGTCTATTTTCCTAATCAACATTTTCTGAGTTATTTTTACGTTGTTAGCCGTCTTCAGCAGCTCACAACTTTATCACTATTCCTCCTTTATTTATGTTGGCCGCCATCATTTGATGTCAAGGGGCATGCAGAGAAGAAACCACAATGAAAACGGGTCTGTGTTTGCGAATGGCCACAGCCGAGCCTCAGTTCGGGTAACTGACAACTGCAGCTGTGACTCCTTTTAATATGGCAAGGAGGGAAGCGAGCGCGTTCCGCTCCATTTGGGTGATACAATTAGCGCCTTGATAGCTTATGTTGGCCCTGTAGCGTGGAAAATAGTAACCCGTGGAAAACAGTGACGGAAGTCATCGCAGAGTTATCTGCGAGGGACGTGCTTTATGCAATTTACCGCTCCTGCACCTGTTCTTCGCATGGAATATATTCCGACAAACGACGCATTAGTTGCTTTACGAGGTTTTGGTGCATTTGTGTAGTTTAACACATGATGTAGCGTTCAAAAAAGTTTTTCCCCGTGTAAAGCCGTCTCCCCTGCCGGAAATAATATGGGAGTCACCTCCCTGTAGTCTGTTTGTAGTCTAGTTTTATAAAACGCGACCGTTGGCTGACTTGGCACGCCCGGGGAGTTATGCTAAGATCCGGCCGCGTAAATATATCTGCGTTTTGTGACAAACGTCTTGCTCGGCGGTACTGTACTCCATGCACCTTAACGGTGCGCGTGATTCGGGTGTAATCTTAAGCTAAACGACGTTCCGAATGTTTCCGACTTCGACCATTTCAGCAGCGCCAATAAATGTCGTTTAGCTTAAGATTACACCCGAATCACGCGCACCGTTAAGGTGCATGGAGTACAGTACCGCCGAGCAAGACGTTTGTCACAAAACGCAGATATATTCACGCGGCCGGATCTTAGCATAACTACCCGGGCGTGCCAAGTCAGTCAGGCGGAGTGGCGGGTGCCGTCTCTTTTTAGGGTTGAATTTTCAGAAAATCCCTCGCAGATAACTCTGCGATGACTTCCGTCACTGTTTTCCACGGGTTACTATTTTCCACGCTACAGGCCCTCGCTTGTGAGAGGAGCCGGCGCATGCGCATTGCCGGTTCTGCCTAAGGAA
>JAWQFJ010016322.1:0-20000 GCA_034096865.1 Theodoxus fluviatilis | reverse complement strand
TCGGCCGACGACCCGTCAGGACAGTATAATTCACATGTATGTACATATGCAAAAAATAGAACATGTTATGTACAAGTGTAAAACCAGTACAGTCAGTAAAGCTAAGTGCCATACAGGTAAAAGAAAGTTCCACTCTTACAGAAACATCGTTAACCTAAATGACTGGTTGTAGTTGATTGATGTACATATCAGGTGGCATTAATTTCACTTTATACATGATTTTCCTCAGTGTTCGTGAGCCTCTCACAACGAAGTTTAAAAGCATAAAATATATACATCGATACATCGCGTGTCTTTCTTATATCACATCCATTGATCAGGTGCGTCACATCAATATACCTTGCATTTTTCAGGTATTTTGAAATATATTTATCTCGTAGGTCCCTATATATATGACAATGGATTAAAAAATGCCGCTCATCCTCGTACTCTCCGCAAAATGGACACTCTCTGTCTGCATCATGGTCAGGATTGCGCAGGTTTGACCCAAGAGCAAAATTTCCAACACGGAAACGTACAAATGCATCCCTAAATTTTCTTATATTTATGTAATTCAAATAACTCTCACACTGTATAGAGTGCTTAAAGGATCCATAAAAGGCAAGTCTGTTACTTTCACTAATTTTCATGTGCCATTCTTGAAGGGAGCAGTCACACAGTCTTTGTTTTAGCAATCTAATAAAGCTCTTTTCATTTATGTGCCCACAAGTTGTCCACACATAGCCAAATCCAAGTCTTGACAGACATTGTTCAACTGATTTTACCCAATTCAGCTTCCCACACACACTTTCTTTCGATAGCATTAAGTAGGCTTGCTTTGGCAATCTGCTTTCCGACATCCTGCTCAGCCGAAACCAGTATCTAATCGCCCGAATGATAGTGTTAATAAACATTGGGTATCTACCCAGCTCACCACTGCACATGACATTTGGAGTTTTTACAGAAACATTGAGAAAGCGCTTGCATGCAAACATGTGCGCCTTCTCAATACTTTCTCTTGTCTCCAATCCCCACAACTCTGAACCATAGAGTAAAGAAGGCTGTATTTGAGCATCGTACAAACGGAAAAAAACTGCTGTGTTCATAGTGCGAAGATGCCACATTGCCTTAATCAACTGTACAGTTTTTTTCTTGGCTTTTACACCCAGGCTTTCGAGAGCAGAAGATACCGATAATTTAGTAGTGAACACGAATCCTAAGTATTTATACTCATTAACCACTTCCAGATCTGCTCCTCCCATGGACCACCTTTCCCCTCGACCCAGAAAACCGCCCCTACGGAAAACCATGACCTTTGTTTTGTCAATATTGACGTGAAGACCCAATCTCTTGGATGCGTGATATAGGTTATTTATCTGGCACTGTAAACCAACAGGGGTAGTAGAAAGCAGAACAATGTCGTCTGCAAAGATAAGCGAAAACACCTCTGTCATCCCGGGCAGTAGCTGAACACCATGGCGCCCGTATGTACGAATGTACCTTGCAACGTGTTCAATGAATAGACAAAAAATTATCGGGGACTCGACTGCCCCCTGTCTTACGCCGACGGAGCAGTCAAAGAAATCTGACATGGTACCATTCCACCGTACACACGCCTGCACTTGTGAGTAAACCGACTGAAGCATTCTCAAGAACTTTGTTGAAATCCCCGACTCCGCCAGCACTGTCCAAAGACGAGCCCTATCAACAGAGTCAAAGGCCCGTCGGTAGTCAACAAAGGCGACGTAGAGTTTCCCTCTACCACTACCGTACACATGCCTGACTGCAAGAGAATGAAGGGTAAAAACATGATCAATGGTGGAATGGTCCTTCCGAAACCCTGCTTGCTCTAGGCAAAACTTGTCACATTTTTCTGCCCAGGCACGGAGACGGTTTGTCAACACAGACATAAAAATTTTACTTACACTACACAGCAACGATATCCCTCTATAGTTTTGGGGACTTAACCTGTCTCCGCTTTTGTGTATAGGAATTATGACAGATTTACACCAATTATGAGGGAAGTATTGTTTTCCATATATAGCATTAAAAAGTGAGACAAGAAAAGGGGTTATATATGCACTTGCACATTTGAGGTAATCCCCAGGAATATCATCAATACCTGCTGCTTTTCTATGTCTTATCCTAGTGATTGCCAGCTGTACCTCTTCTTCGCGTATTGGCGCATCCAGTTCCCCATGTTTGACAGTTAGATACTGGTAGTTATCAACATACATTACACAGTTGTTTTGGCCAAGCAGAGTCTGAAAATATGTTTTCCACTCGTTCATGTCTATTGAAGGGTTTGGGGACCTAGTATTTACTGCTTTTCGTACCACTGGCCAGAAGGCTGCAGAGTTTTTTACGGTATCTATTAGAGTTTGACATAAAGCTTTATTGTGCATATCTTTCTTTTCTCTGATAAGTTTCTTGTACTTATTTCTCACTTCAACGTATTGTTTTCTATCTATCGCCAATCCACTTTTTCTTGCATGAATGAGCGCTTTTTTTTTGCGTCCCGTTTAGCTCGCTGGCAATCTACGTCAAACCATTTGGGATTACTTCTTGCCCTCCATGGTCCTGACTTAATGGTACGCTGCATACACTGAGCACTAGAAATTAATGTTTGAACAAAAACATCCATTGCCTCATCAAGATCGCTCTCTATCAGTCGAGACGCCTGTCCAAGGTTAGTTCTGAACTCAGCACTTTGTAGGTTCTGTTTCACCTCCTGTGCCTTCTCGTCCTTCCACAGAAATCTAGTTTCTTTACCCTGTGAAGGAGAGGCCCGTATGGGTGAACTACTACGTACACCAAAATCTACTCGCATCTCTAAGGGCATATGGCTAGATATAACATTGTGTCCTATCTTAAAATTGACAATGGGAATAACATCGCTTGCATAGAATAATCCATAATCAATGACGCTATCGCCACGCTGGGAAAGATAGGTCATGTTCCCCACTCTGTCGCCAGTCGTGCTCCCATTCAATATGTATAAATGGTACATTTTGCACAAATTAATAAGAATTTTACCAAAGTGGTTTGTACAGTGATCCTGGGAGTTTCGTCGGCATGCACTTTCAGGACAGTGACAACTGCCAGAACCCAACCCTACATTTTCATCCTCATCTTCACTGTTATCTTCCCGTTCACGATGCATGTTCCATTCGCCCGTTCTTGCGTTAAAATCTCCACATACAAGGATGGATGCGCTTGGGTACTCCCCTTGTAGTTTGAGTAGCTCCTCTTCCAAGAGTAAAATGTTGCATTTTACGTCTTTATCGTTATAGTAAGGGGAGTCAACTGGGGGGATGTAAACACAAACAATGATAATTTCTGTCATAAATAAACGTGGTATTCTAACTATCAGAATGTTGTCATAAGTACATTTTACCTCAAATATTTGGTGGGCTAGAACTCTTTTCACCAGCATCACTGCTCCTCCTGATCTTCGTCCATAATGCGACAGCTTGACAGCTGGAGCATGGAGTACTAAGTTGTTAGCAGACAATGAGCTAAAATCGAAATCTTCAGATGTAAATGTTTCTAAAAGACAACTAATGTCAAACGAGGAAATGTAGTCAATGAAGCCAGGTTCACCAAGTTTGGAAGTCATACCTTCAATGTTCCAACAAGTAACAGTAAAACCAAAACCTGGCTCCGAACAAGAAGGGTAAAAAGAGTTCAAACCTCTGCGTTGACTTAAAATATGGTTGGTTGGAGCGGGTCGTCGGCTGAAGCATCAGGTGGACTCGGGAGGTGCCTCCCCCGTGGGAGGGTAGGACCGAGTCTCGGCATGTTGTCTCAGTCTGCCACGCCATGCACCGCCTGCCCTAAGAGTTCTTCCCGCGCAAGGAGATAACTCCTCGTCCCCCCTGTCTGTGACATGTCCCCCAGTAGCCTGTTGCGTGTCTGCCTGGTCCCTTTCCGTTCTGTCGACTGACAAACAAACGTCGTCGGGAGCGTCTGATTGCCCACCGGAGTCCGTGGTTACACCATCGGCGCCCGCGTCGTCACCCTCCGGACCTGTACCCACTGGCCTGAGCCAGTCAAGCATAGAGCCTTGTACCGTCCGGCCGTGAGACCGGGGAGTCGGCATCGATTCGTTCGTCGAAGACGCGTCAGCCACTTCCCCACTTGTTGCGCCAACACACACTTCACGTGCTGAGGTTGATGCGGTATTTCTCAGCATAACCTGGCTAGCACCATCATCGAAGAGGGAACTGCCGTCCCTGGGGCTGGAAGATGGAGATCGACCTTGGGTGTTGCCAGCATCGTCGCAGTCACCGCTGATCACCACCTCCTGCTGCTGGCCGAGACGACAATGCCGAAGCAGTGCCGCGACGTCCGCCTCCCCCACGCTGACAGCCGCCAGGCTGCGTTCCTGTCTCTGGTTGTCCACCTCAGAGGGTGGATTTTCCAGGTTAATCTCGACCAGGGTCCTTGTCCTGCGGAGCTCTCGTCGACGAGGCCGTTGTCTTCTTCCACTCCGTTTTCCCCAGCCAGAGTCTCGATCAGGTCTTAGAGGTGCATCGGGTGCGGGTCTGTTCCGTAGGAATTCCGGTGATGACACTTGCTCTTGACTGACATGGCTAGTACTCTGTTGGAATGGCGTTTTTCCGGTGACGGTTACACCCATCTGCCTGAGGGCGCTCTGGCCTTTCTCCAGTACCAATGTTCTGTCCGACTTTTCCGCAAAGTTCACCAGCACTGGGCGTGGTAAATTACACCGCCCATCTGAGTTCATCTCGCCTAGTCTTTCAGCACGAATAGAACTGGGCGACCAGGGAACATCAGGCACTGCTTCCTTCAAAAACTGCAAAACACGGTGTGAAAGCAATTCACCTGATTCGTGTGCCTCTTCCCGCATTCCGAAGAACTGAACAGTGTTCAGCGTGCAAACAGCAGTCAAGTCATCCCGGGCCGGGACAAAGCCATGGCACGTTATCTCCTAGTACAAGGGATCTGCGGACATGAGTAGAATTCGTCTGTATTGATGCTTTCATGCGTTCTTGACATTTAACACATTTCCTATTGAATTTGATGTTTCCATATGCTTATGTTGCATGACGTCAAACTGAAACACATTATTTGCATGAGCTCGGCGTTTGCGTGGATTTTCCATTAGGGTTATTCAATCCGTGCAATTGTTAATCTGTGATGCACGATGAGACTCCCCCTGCATAACTGTGTTGTGTAGTTCCATTCTTCGAGGTCATATCGTGCCAAGCGTTTGCTATGATTGTATTTACTGGTACTGTAGATCTGATTTTTATAACGCAAAGTGATAACACCAACCTTCGTTTATGTTTTGTAGCTACTATACATTGCAGAAATAACACATAAAAAGTTTATTCTTTTTAAGTCGCTTGTAATCAAGGACACAAACGAATGCAAAATGTGTCCATTTTATACTCAAGAGCTTCAGTGACTGCAGCCCACATACGTGACTCGTTCCTTACCCGACACCTGTGTGTTGATCTCCAAGAAGCCCCTTGAGTCGAAAATTTGCTCTGTCACTTTTTTAAAGTGACCTATTTTATCAAGACTATAGACTTTATTGGAGCAGTCTGTATAATATTCATTCTTTTGTTTCTTCAGATGACATGGACGTGAGGGAGATAGAAGACGAAGCCAAAATGGAGCGAGAGCTTGCCAAGAGATTCCTAAGAGTTCGCTTACCAAGAATTCGTTTACCAAGAATTCGTTTACCAAGAATCCGCATCCCCTGCCTCCCCGGCTTCCCCACATACCCCCTCTGCCTTCTCCGCGGCCGCTAATCCCCTGTCTTCCCTGACTAGACATGGGGCGAGCTGAAAGCGCATGCTACGTCAAGCCGCCATGAGCAGGAACGGTGTCCAAGTCCTGGCTGTCTGGACAAAAACAGTTCCGCTCCCTGAATAAAGTTGCTCCGTTCAGCTGCAATGCTGCGTTGCTGTCGTTTTTAATGTTGATGTTGACACAGAGTGACGGAGGATGTGGACTTCTTGATCGCTCCTTTCTGTCTGACTGGTTGTTCTGTTCTCCACCCTAGCCCTCAATTCATATCACCACCAGTCCGCGTGTCTAACCGTGTGCCTGTATCGTTTAGAGAGAGAGAGAGAGAGAGAGAGAGAGAGAGAGAGAGAGAGAGACAGAGAGAGAGAGAGAGAGAGAGAGAGAGAGAAAGAGAGAGAGAGAGAGAGAGAGAGAGAGAGAGAGAGAGAGAGAGAGAGAGAGAGAGAGAGAGTGTGTGTGTGTGTGACGACTGGGACATGCAGAGGCACGGGATTCATTATTTGTACCTCCAGCTCATGATTATAAAAACAATATACCGTATAATCAGTGTAAGGGGATATTGCACATGCCAGGTGATAAAATATATGCCGTTCTCTCCACGCGAAGACAAAACAAAGATCAAACTAGTAAGAAGGATTTCTTATTCAATTTTACTTAAGATATTATGTTCTTTCTAGCCTGATGAAAAGTGAAACAAGAAAACAAGAAAACAAGAAAATCGAGGTTGCGTTGAACCAATCACCAACAATTCCACAAACAAAAAGCAGACCAAATCGAATTGTGATCTACAGGTCAATCACAAATAAAACTACAAATGATTATAAAAATCACACCAGTATGATCTGTAGTCCAAACTTCAAGAAGAATTCGAAGTCCAGCAAGGAAAAGTACACAAAATCACAGAAAAGAACTCCACGTTTACACGGCACTGTAATCGTTGGAGGTAATTTTCCACCTCCAGAGAAGAAATGAAAAGACACATTAACAGGAGGGATGATCAGAAGAAATGTTCAACAAAATAGTCCAGTCTCTAGGCAGACTTGATGAGATGTATTCGAAGGCAAGCGCTGGCTTGTGAAGAGTTCAGGCTGACGATGTGTAGACTGCAGTGTAGTCCATGGCGAATGGCCACCTAGCGAAGGAGTCTTCTCACAACCCTTCACCGTCTCTGACTTGACAACTGGTACAGGAACACATGGAGAAAGCAAAGAGCAGGGGTAAGCTGCTGCAGGCACATTCCCTCAACCTCTCCGAAGGACTGCTTGAATAGTTGGCACCGGGCTTTAAAACCAACCCCATGATATAGACCTGAAGTCTAGCAAAGCATGCTGGGACGTCTAAATAGCAGTTGTCCAATGAGAAAATGTACAGGAATTTACCTCAAGGTAACATGGTGAACTTCCTGTTCCGGTTCCTGCCAACATTTTAAACTCACAAATACAATTTCTTACTAACCATCACATCAGTTACCTATTCCATTAACCAACATGTGCAACATTATAATTGGCTGCCTCTCACCAACTCCAAACTAAACAAACATCCCAGTTTCTAACCTAATTTCGATTACATTGCTACATTGCTCCGTTTCCCGTCCTCAATAACAACAGCAAGGGCAGTCTCAAAACTTCACAGAAATGTCAGCTGACTCTTCACACTGTGTTTGTGTTTGTCAGTCTGCCTGCTTCCTTTCTATCTCTTTATATCTACCTCTCTCTCTCTCTCTCTCTCTCTCTCTCTCTCTCCTTCAAGACTGCTTCTATCAGGAAGGGTGGCAGTCAACGATTCTCGATCTACAGGTCCTATACAAACAAACTTTTAGCCGAGAAATGTCTCAAAGAAATAACTATTTTAAACACTCAGAGATGTATTTATCAGATTTAGATTGTGAATTAATGAACTAAATATAAATAAACGATACAATAATGTCCAAGTGTCTGATACCAAGTGTCCATTTTGCCCAAATGAAAATAAAAATAAAGAACATTTTCTGTTTAAATGCTATACATATGATGAAATCAGAAATAAGTACATAACGAAGTATACTCGAATAACTGTCCATCATACATTGAAATATATTGTGTATGTAAAACAAGGGACGTAGCTATGTTCATCTTTTATGCTCTGAAGCAGCACAACCAGGCAGTAGATGAAGCTCATCAGCCACAAGCTACTGAATTAACTGACACTGTACATTATTCTGATACAAACTGTACTTAAAAACCCAGTGCGAGTATATGTGTGGGTAAAAAAAGGTGATACAGGTGTGGTAAAACGTACACATTCCAGACAAAGACAAACTTCTTCTTTTAAATGCAAACTACAAATTAACTGCTGTACATATTCACGAGATTTCAAACAACCCCCTATTTGTAACCCACTGAATTGTGAAGACAAAGCACTATTAAGTTCCTTGCAAAAGATAGTTTATGCTGAAAAAATTCTAAAGATAATTGTGAAGTACAGGTATTAGTTGTGAGACATGCATTTGATGTCAATTCTAACTTGTCCATAACTTGTTTCGATTACGTAAGAAAATGCAAACTATTTTACGCAGTCATGTATACGATGTAAACATTTATTGGTCGTCGGTCGAAATAAAGTCAATCAGTCAAATCAATCTCTCTCTCTCTCTGTCTCTGTCTCTCTCTCTCTCTCTCTCTCTCTCTCTCTCTCTCTCTCTCTCTCTTAAAGTCTTCACGTCAATACTTACCAATAGACTGCAGGCATGGGCGGAGGAAAATAACTTGATTGTTGAAGAACAGGCTGGATTCCGGAGGGGCTATTCTACGGTAGACAGCATATTTGTGTTGCATTCTATCATACACCGAAACTTGTCAAGACGACGGAAGGTGTACGCAGCCTCTGTAGATTTCAAAAGGGCATTTGACACGGTAAACAAGTCAGCTCTCTGGAAAATCCTTCAGATGTACGGCGTCTCAGAAAGAATGTTGAAAATACTTCAGTCAATATATTCAAAAGTTGTATGTAGAGTTAGATGCAATGGCTGCTATTCTGATCTGTTCGAGTGCCACTCGGGGTTGAAACAGGGCTGCAGGATGAGCCGATAATTTTTTATCTGATGGTCAACTACGTGGCTAAAATTGTAAACAGAGATGGAAAACACGGCATCCAACTTATGCCTGGTAACACTATTGTGTATTCGTTACTGTTTGCGGATGATATAGTGCGTGTATCTGATACAGCTGTTGGGTTACAAAACCATATTAATTCGCTTGTCAAAGGAGCAGATGCACTTGGCCTGAACGTAAATCAAGAAAAAACTAAGATAATGGTGTTTAGGAATGGTGGACATTTAGCCCAACACGAAAGATGGTACTTAGGTGAATACGTTCTAGAGATCATCCCTGAATACAGATACCTTGGGTCGCTATTCACTACCAAAGTCTCCTTCAAAATGCTTCAAGCAGACCTGTTGTTGCGAGCGAAAGCTAGCGCAACTCAAGTCATTAGATGTGTCAGAAAAATGCAATGTTTATCACCCGAGGCATTTTTTAAAAATGTTTGACGCCCAGGTTGTTAGCATATTGCTGTATTCCTCTGAAATCTGGGGCATTTACGACGGTTCTGTCATTGAATCTGTACATTTAGAGACCTTAAAGAGATTTTTAAACCTACCTATTATGGCACCAAACAAAATCGTTTATGGTGAAACTGGAAGGTATCCACTTCGTATAAATGGAATAATCCGATCAATTACATACTGGTTGAAATTATTGAGAATGGAAAATGTACGTTACCAGAACATGGTGTACAAAATGATGTTGAATTCTAACATTCAAGGAAGTTGGGCGTGTAAGATAAATAGTTCTTGTACAGATATGATTTTGGACAAGTATGGGAAAACCAAAATGTGACAAATGAGCGTGCTTTCATTAGAGAGCTGAAAAGACGTCTGGTCGTGGACTTTAAAGCTGAGTGGTCCATGGTCTTAGAAAATAGTGAAAGATACACTATTTATAGGACAATAAAACCTATCTGGATGAAAGAAAATTATTTAATTGCTCTAGATAAAAAGCCCTTTAGAGACGTTTTCATCAGCTTCCGGGCAGGATTTAGTGAACTGTACATCCATAAATTAAGATTTTAGAACGATGGCTCAGATAAATTATATATATGCCCCGCTTGCAGAGAAGAAGTTGAATGTGAAGTGCACGTTCTCCTTGCTTGTCCAGTGTATGAAGACCTAAGACAGAGATATGCCTCAGTACTCAGTAACACGTACACAAGAGAAGAACTGAGAACCTTATTGTCCTCACAGGACTTCGGAACAATACGTTCATTGGCTATGTACATGTACTATGCATTTAAGCGAAGACAAGATGCTGTACAGATTGCTGCTGCAGATGATTCAATGTTGTAGTTGTGATAGGCCCGTGGCCTAACAAATAAACCGTTCGTTCGTTCGTTCATTCTCTCTCTCTCTATCTATCTATCTCTCTTTCTCTGTCTCTCTTTTCTCTCCCATTCTCTCTCTCTGTGTCTCTCTTTGTGTCTCTCTGTGTCTCACTCTCTCTCAGTCTCTCTGTCTCTGTCTCTCTCTCTATGTCTCTCTCTCTGTGTCTCTCTCTGTGTCTCACTCTCTCTCTCTCTGTTTCTGTCTCTCTGTCTGCCTCTCCCTGTCTATCTGTCTCTCTCTGTCTCTCTCTCTCTCGCTCTCTCTCTCTGTCTCTCTGTCTGCCTCTCCCTCTCTCTGTCTCTCTCTCTCTCTCTCTCTGTACCCCTCTCTGTCGTTGTTCTGAGATTCACGTCCCAGACTCGCCAGCCATCTTCCTTCGATCATTTGACAAACTGCTGGAGAAGAAAATCCCCCGCACAACTGCACCGAGACCAGCAGAGACGCAACAAACACCGAAGCACCGACTTTGTTAGTAAGCAAGCTCCATCGAGTTTTGGTCCCTCCACTGCTTGTCCTGATTCCAGTCTACAAGAAATTCCGTCAGTTTCGTCGTCCGCCTTGCCCGCTGCACTCTCCTCGCCAAACCCCAGCAACGCACGTGAAAAGCATGCTGAGAAGTGTGCAAGCACTGGATGTGGGTCAACGGACGACAAGTCAGCCTCCAACCAAAAAAGCACAGCCTCTTCAGCGAACAGCGAAAATTCAGCGCTAGAGAAGTCAGAGCGGTCCGCTCGATACAACAAATCGTGGATAAGGTGATGCAACCCTTCAGAGACAAGTGGCAACGCCAAGAAGAGGCAGAGGCAACGGCGGTTGGGTGTGCTGCCTCCGTGGCAAGTGACCCACGTGTCGACCGTGGCATCGTTGCAGCCGCCGATCCCTTTTGTTTGGTGGACAGCACAGCTGTCTCAGTGCGGCTAGCCCACCAGCCAAGCAAGAGGAAGGTGCGACTTGTACCCATCCACCCCGTCGTCGGCTGCAGCCCTGTCGCTCCAAGAGGAGGTAATTGACGTGATGGACAGTGATGAACTTTTTTTCTTTCGCGATTCGCGTAATAAAACTTGTTGATGAAGTCTTGATCCCCACCCCCCGTTCTGTTTATCGTTTGAGTAAAAATTGATTATATCCTATTGTAATGGGACGGTGGCCTGAAGAATACACTTCTCTCTCTCTCTCTCTCTCTCTCTCTCTCTCTCTCTCTCTCTCTCTCTCTCTCAGCTCTGTCGTATCTGACTGCTAGCTCGGAGCACGCGTGTACTTTGGCTCTGCCTGAATTACGCGTCTAGTTGACGTAGAAGCAGAATTATGCCAGCTGTAGGGTTACCGACAGCTTTTGAGGTAGCGCTGTCTTCGCTGCTCGAGTCGGATGAGCTTTCATCGTGGAAGGTGGCAAGGGAGTCTGACGGTGTCATCATTGTGCTGAAACTGAGGCCGAGCGACGGGCAGCCATTTCTGGCGAGCCAGACACGTCGAAGGCACTGGAGAAGAAAGCCTCCCGCACAGCTCCAACGCGACCTGCGGCGTGCACAGAGGCACCGTGCCTTCGGTGAGCAAACCTTTCGACACCATGTTGAAAATAGCGTCGTTACTGGCTCGAATTTCGAACTTGAAAATAATGCTGATGTTGCACAAACTTCACGGGCCTCTACGTCATCTTGCCCTTGCCCTCCGACAGCCGTGACCTTTGACCCAACACGCTTCGCTGCACAAACACAAAGTGATCTTGAAATTCCTGGTGGTGCTGATGTGCAGACAGATTCTCCTTCCACCGACACAGGTTGCACCATCACTGATCAGCCAGCAAGTGATGACAAAGAATGGTTGAAGCACGATTGGACGCGATGCTATCAAGATGAGTTCGGCGAGGACAAGGAAAGCCATGTGGTATCATCTGGTGCTTTTGAACCAGTGGTGGAAACGGACGCAACTCAACCGGTCTCAGAGGCTACTTTACCCAAGCCACCATCCAGACATGTCGCCCCCTGTGAAGGATCAAGCTCTACCAGTCAGACGCCTGATTCTCTAGCAGGTAAACTTCCATCAACGACAGCTCCATCGCAGTCCAAGAGCCAGCCAGCAGCCAGACACAACAAACCCGAAGACACCGCGGGCGACACGGCAAGCACGAGAAGGACGCGGAGCAGCAGGTCTGCAGTGAAGCAGGCCATGCGTGAACGAGCCGCACTGACGTTCCAGAAATAACAAACTGTTCGACTTCTCTCTCTCTCTCTCTCTCTCTCTCTCTCTCTCTCTCTCTCTCTCTCTCTCTCTCTCTCTCTCTCTCTCTCTCTCTCTCTCTCTCTCTCCCCCCCCCCCCCCCCCATCCCGCCCAGCTGCACAGAAACCAGCAGAGACGCAACAACTACCAAAACACTGACCTTGCTAGTAAGCAAGCTTCATCGAGTTTGTGTCTCTCCACTGCTTGTCCTGAGTCCGTTCCACAAGAAACTCCATCAGTTTCGTCGGCCGCCTAGCCCACTGCACTATAATCGCCAAACCCAAGCAACGCACATGAAAAGCATGCTGAGAAGTGTGCAAGCACTGAAAGTGGGTCATCGGACGACACATCAGCCTCCAAGCGAAAAAGCACAGCCTCGTCAGTGGTCAATGGCAATGCAGCGCCAGAGGAGTCAGAGCGTTCCGCTAGAATACAACAAATCGTGGACAAGGTGATGCAGCCCTTCCGAGACAAGTGGCAACGCGAGGAAGAGGCAGAGGCAAAGGCGGTTGAGTGCGCTACCTCCGAGTCCAGTGATCCACGTGTCGACCGTGAAATCGTCGAGGCTTCGTGGCAGCCGCCGATCCCTTCGACTGCAGGTGTCTCGTCTGGTACACAACACAGCCGTTTCGGTGCGGCTACTCCACCAGCTAGGCGAGAGGAAGGAGCGACCGGTACCCATCCCCCCCGTCGTCAGCAGCAGCCCTGGCGCTCAAACAGGAGGTAACTGACGTGATGGACAGTGATGAACTTTTTCGCTCTCGCTACTCGCGCAACAAGACTTGTTGTTCAAGTCTTGATCCCACCCCACCCCACCCATACGACCCTCTGACGTTTTGTTTTTCGTTTAAGTAATGTGGATCCAATTGTAATAGGCCGGTGGCCTGAACAATAAACCTTTCGTTCGCTCGTTCTCTCTCTCTCTCTCTCTCTCTCTCTCTCTCTCTCTCTCTCTCTCTCTCTCTCTCTCTCTCTCTCTCTCAGCACAATCGCACCTACCTCCTATGCAAAGCTGACATCACACCTCATTGCAGTAAGGGCGATGGACACTTTTCAAACCTACAAATTCCAAACTATTTTAGTGCCTGCGACCTTGGTATGTGGAAATAGCACAGGAGAAGTTTCTGTCAATAATTCAAAATCCCAGTACAGATTGATAAATAGACAGACAGACATACATACAGAAAGACACAGACAGACACAGAGAGACAGACAGACACAGACAGACAGACAGACAGACAGACAGACAGACAGACAGACAGACAGACAGACAGACAGACAGACAGACAGACAGACACACACACAGACAGGCAGACAGACAGACACACAGACACACAGACAGACAGAGACCGACATACGGACGGACGGACGGACGGACAGACAGACACACACACACACACGCACAGACAGACAGACAGACAGACATACAGACAGACACACAGACGGACACACAGACACACAGACGGACACACAGACAGACACACAGACAGACACACAGACAGACAAAAAGACAGACACACAGGCAGACACACAGACAGACACACAGGCAGACACACAAACAGACACACAGACACTGACTGCTATGCCGCTATGTAGAAGGCAAGTGGAGCGCAATGGTGCTCAGAAACTAAATGAAGGAATACTCGGAAAAAGACACAAGAGAAGTCTTTTTTCCGTTTTACATTGGAAAAAGATAGGTGTGGCGAGATCACCCCTCCCCCTTGGATTAAGTTATTTACTTTTTATGATTAACCTATGATGGCTCCGCCGGCCGTAGATGATAGCAGATTATCATGGCTACGCCAGGTGTAGTTTAGTTGAACATTCCATGCCCGTGTTCGCGGGAAAGTGTTTCCATTGGTTGGAAGAGAGATCGAGACTGGAGGCTGCTGCGAGGGAAGGGTCTCGTCTTATATGAGGGTCCAGCGATTGGCTGGAAAGTGACAGAGTTCGATCACGTCCGTGCAGAAGACATATATATCAGTGAAAACCGGCGCTCAGCGACGGCGAAAACATCAAGATCTAACGCCGCGCCGACATTACCTCGCTCTCGTTGTCAGAAGGAAAGAGCGCCAGACGCTAAGTCACTCTCGTTAGAAAAAGAGCGGCAGAAGATGCGTCATTCGTCGTCACTCCGGAAAAGACATGTCACTCTCCACGCCAGAATATCACGTCACCCGTCCTCTCTGCACTCCACTTGGAGAGGAGATACCACGCCTGCAATCGCCTGTGTCCACCTCTCCAAGTGAAAATAGGAAGCCATCGACGATTGAGAGAATAGGCAGAGGCCTTTTGGAAAGAACGCAAATTGGTTTGCGGTGCCTGTGAAAGGAGGCTTTGTGCTATAGTTGTCTGCTAGAGAAGCTGCTTTGCTAACTTCGTCTATTTCCCGCTCCCCTAAGTAGATCTTAATTTCCTCCCCCACGGAATTCTTAAATTGCTCCATGATAATAGCTTGTTTCAACTTGCCTAAGTCCTCACTAGCACCAACTGCGGTGCACCATCTGTAAAACGCACCCTGCAGTCGAGCCGCAAACTCTTTGAAAGTTTCCTTCTCTTCCTTCCTACATTTCCTAAACCTCTGATGTTATGCCTCAGTAGTGAGCACGTACTTTTTCAGGATCTCCTCTTACAAGATGGCATAGTCTCTGACATCGCTCATTGGCAGAGTATTCTACACCTCCTGAGCTTTCCAAGTCAAGACACTACCCAAGATGAGATACCAATGATCCTCCTACCACTCCAGACTTCCTGCTAGTCTTTCAAAAGTAGAGAAGAACGCTTCAACGTTCTCTTCGGAGAACTTAGGCACTCCCTGATTCATTCTCAAATCAGCCCCTCCCTCTTGCACTCGCCTGGTACCTCCACTATCCCTTGTCTCAATCTCCAACCTTCTCATCTGCAACTCATGTTCTCTTTCTCGTTCTCTTTCTCGTCCTCTCTCCTCTCTTTCCTGTTCTCTCTCCTCTCCTTCCCGTTCTCTCTCCTCTCTTTTCTGTTCTCTCTCCTCTCTTTCCCACTCCAACCGTCTTTCCTCCAACTCCCACTCTCGCAGTCTCACAGATTCCCCTACATCAGTTGGAACCTTCTCAGTGTTAGGCACTGGCGTTTCGGCCTCCCTAACACTCTCTTACCGAGGCTCACTCACAAAAACAATCAAGGCCTCCTGCAGATCCACCTTGGAAGCATCTCCACTTACTTCTAATCCAAATCTCACAACCAGATTTTCTAAATCTGCCTTATTCAATGACAAAATGTTGGCAATAGTAGGCAACTCCTCTTCTACCACATCAGCCATAATGAAAGATTATCAATCTTCAATCAGCAACAAATGTGGGGGACACTTCACTAGCAATGAATTGAAATGGCAAGGGGAATATCCCAATAAAACATATATTGGCAGTTCAAAGAAACAATAGCAATACTGGGAGAAACAAGGCTACTCAAGGACTGATAAGTCTCAGTACAACACAACCATGCACACCCAGGGGATGTCTGTTATGATTAAAAAATCCTTGGACGAGCCCCCAATTGTTACAAGACAGGGCTCTGATTATTATTAATTGAGAGAGTGTCTAGGAGAAACGAACTGCTATCTTGTAACATTCACTCACCTTTCCTTGCTGTCAAGAATGGACAGAACAAAAGAGAAGATGAGGGCAGAATCAAATACCAAATGACTTTAATAATGCTTGAAAAGATAGGCAATGGTTGTTAAGTCAACATGCATTTAATCCTAATTTAGCCAGCCAGCCTGTACTATAAAGGTAAAACTTATCTGGAAGGAGAATTCACGTGAGTCCACTTGAAAGAATGCTGAAGGGGTCAGAGCCGTTGATCCCGGTGGTCGTCCTTCAAAGGGTGATATTTTGGGGCGCTGGGGAGGTAACGACTGACACAGGGGTGAGTTCTGATAGAAGAGAGGGTTGGAACGCATCATCTCTCCTCACGTCCCTTCTGGTGGGGGTCTGGCAGGGAGTAGGGAACGGCCATCTGCGCTTGGGGTTGTTTGGCGTGGCCCACTTTTCCCCCCCAAAGGGCTGGTGCTGGGGTCATCAAGGATGAGAGGTAGAGGGCAGATGTCACCCGTCCTTCCTCCCATATGGGCATGGCCTTGCCACAGATGATTTCACTCCATGCCAGGAGCAGGAGAGCAGAGAGTGCCAGCCTCGAGTCAGCAGACAGCAGTCTTTTTATTCCCTCCCCATGGTCTCCATTCAAAGTCTCAGGAATTCACTCCCCCTAAACCAATGGGGTAATTGGGATTTGGCGTGTGCTTGGCCAGCACATTTTCCCACTCTAACTTTAATAGTTGGCCAATCACATTGAACGCCTATACGTTGAATTTATCAATGTCAAGGTTACTCATACTGGAAACTCGGCGCCTTAATTTGAAACTGTTCACTGTTTCATCATGAGGCTTCACCACAGCAAACTACTTTCAAGGCATGGCTGGTTTTCTAATACTATATTTATTTGAGGCCTGGCTGGCTTCTACATTCTTAAGTGTCTATTATTTAACACATGCAGAAACATAAAATTCATAACAGTAGTAGTATGATAGTTCATCATCTGACAACTCACACGGAAAACACGAAGATCATTTTAATGTACACACTAGTAAATCCGTCACATTGATTCCACTTGTGTACAATTGTTAATAATGCAGAAAGGACGTAGTGTCACACCTTCACTCTCACTTTTTGTTTGATATAGGCATCACGATGTTTGGTTTAATCGCATTGAGTTTTGCTCGCGTCAGAGATGAAAACGTAATTTCTTCTTTTTTCTTCTTCTTCCTCCTTCTCCCATTTTCTTTCTTCTTATTTCTTCTTCCTTGTTCCTCTTCTTCCTCCTTCTTCTTTCTCTGCCTTCTTCTCCCTTGTTCCTCTTCTTCCTCCTTCTTCTTCTTTGTTCCTCTTCTTCCTCCTCCTTCTTCTTCCTTGTCCCTCTTCTTCCTTGTTCCTTCTTCTTTCTTGTTCCTCTTCTTCTTCCTCCTCCTCCTTCTTCCTTCTCGTGATGGAACTTTAAATGAATTCGGCCGGGCACTACTATCAATCTTTCTAGGTTTTGACTTGTCAATTTTAAATGGCACAATAGCTGGGGATATAGAAATATAATCATACTTATATTTCCCCCACGGGTAATAGTGTGGTTGATTATTTCATTGTTTTGAAGAATTCAATGAAGCATTGTAAATCATCTTAGTTTGGAGTTATTGCTAGAAAGTGGTGACACGTTGACAAATCAGTTATGTCCCAAAGTAGCAATCAGTAAAATTATTTGGGACCCGAGTAAAGCGGAAGAGTTTGGGAGAACTGCGGTTAACCTTTTTCAGCAATGTGGTCTTAGTGAGATGAAATTAATGCAGGAAGCAGACTTTGAAAAAACTTTGTATGATTTCAACGACTGCTTATTGAAAGCAGCAGAATCATTGAGAAAGGTGTTTAAAATTGGCCCAAATCGTAATAAACAGCCATGGTTTGATGAGGATTGAGTCTCATCCAAACAAAATTTACGCAACCTATATCGCTGGTACATCAGATCTAATTCAAGTTTCGTAAAGTCGTTGTACAACAAAAAGGGGAACGAATATTTAAGAATGATAAATGACAAAAAGAGTTTATTCAGGTGTAGGGTAGTGATCTCGTTACTTGAAAGTATACATGATTCGGGAACGCTCTGGTGGCAACTTCGTAAAGTTAACTAAAAATCGCCTACGATATGTCCTGTTGCGTGCAATTCCATGAAGGACAAATTTCGCGATCTTTTGTCGGCTCATGACTATTTAGGATTGAGTGCGATAGATCATACCTTAATTAGTAAAGTCCATGATGAAACATACTCCCTAGATAGTGGGATAACACGTGAGGAAGTCATTGGGGGCCATTAACAGGTTGAAATTGGGCAAATCAACAGGAGGAGACAAAATTACGGCTGAAATGATCAAATCTATGCCACACACTATGTTCGACTTCTTCACATCATTACTAAATTCATTGTTCACGGAGGTTTACTTTCCGGATCCGTGGAGAAACTCTGTTATAATACCAATATTCAAGAAAGGTCATCCCCAGGTGCCCGACAACAATAGGGGTATTTGCCTTACTAGTATCCTGAGTAAAGTCTTCACGTCATACTTACCAATAGACTGTTGAAGAACAGGCTGGGTTCCGGAGGGGTTAATCTACGGTAGACAACATATTTGTGTTGCATTCTATCATACACCGTAACTTGTCAAGACGACGGAAGGTGTACGCAGCCTTTGTAGATTCCAAAAAGGCCTTTGACACGGTAAACAAGTCAGCTCTCTGGAAAATCCTTCAGATGTACGGTGTCACAGGAAAAATGTTGAAAATGCTTCCGTCAATATATTCAAAAGTTGTATGTAGAATTAGATGCAATGGCTGCTTATCTGATCTGTTCGAGTGCCACTCTGGTTTGAAGCAGGGATTCAAGATGAGTCCGATAATTGTTTTCTTTGATGGTCAACTGCGTGGCTAAAATTGTAAACAGAGATGGAAAACACGGCATTCAACTTATGCCTGGTAACACTATTGTGTACTTGTTACTGTTTGCGGATGATATAGTGCTTATATTTGATACAGCTGTTGGGTTACAGAACCATATTAATTCGCTTGTCAAAGGAGCAGATGCACTTGGCCTGAAGATAAATAAAGAAAAAACTCAGGTACTGGTGTTTAGGAATGGTGGACATTTGGCCCAACACGAAAGATGGTACTTAGGTGAACACGTTTTAGAGATCGTCCCTGAATACAGGTACCTTGGGTCGCTATTCACCACCAAAGTCTCCTTCAAAATGCTTCAAGCAGACCTGTTGTTGCGAGCGAAAGCTAGCGCAACTGAAGTCATAAGATGTATAAGAAAGTTTGAATGTTTATCACCCGATGCATTTTTCAAAATCTGTTACGCCCAGGTTGCTAGCATGTTGCTATATTCCTCTGAAATCTGGGGTATTTACGACAGTTCTGTCATTGAATCTGTTCATTTAGAGGCATAAAATATATTTTAACCTACCTGATATGGCACAATACAAAATAGTTTATGGAGAAACTAGAAGGTATCCACTTCATATAAATGGAATAATCCTATCAATTAGATACTGGTTAAAAGTACTGAGATTGGAAAATCTTTGTTACCCGATCATGGTGTACAAAATGATGTTGAATTCCAACAATCAAGAAAATTGGGCATGTAAGATCAAATAGTTACTGTACAGATATGATTTTGGACAAGTATGGAAAAACCAGAATATAACAAATGAGCGTGCTTTCATTACAGAGCTAAAAAGAGGTCTGCTTTTAGACTTTAAAGCTGAATGGACTATGATCTTGGAAAATAGTGAAAGATACACATTTTATAGGATAATCAAACCTATCTGGATGAAAGAAAATTATTTAATTGCTCTAGATAAAAAGCCCTTTAGAGACGTCTCTTCAGCCTCCGGGCAGGATTTAGTGAACTGTACATTCATAAACTCAGATATTACAACAATGGCTCAGATAAATTATATATATATATGTGTCCTTCTTGCAGAGAAGAAGTTGAATGTGAAGTGCACTTTCTCCTTGCTTGTCCAGTGTA